>OX243820.1:15626305-15631305 GCA_945859605.1 Lumbricus rubellus | reverse complement strand
AAGAAGAAGAAGAAGAAGAAGAAGAAGAAGAAGAAGAAGAAGAAGGACAAACAATAGCAGCATCAAATGAACAACTTGAAGAATTGCTAGAATGCATGGATTCATCGGTCCAGAAAACCTCTACTGATCAACTGAGCAACTGTATCAACTGTATCAACTCGGCTTCCTGTTCCTCCCCTCCCCTCCTGGTCCTCCCATCCCCAACCCCCAACCCCCCCGACAGTAGACGACCATCATCCAAGGACGTCGTCGGTGGAATTGAACTCGCGATGCATAATCATATGCCTGCATTGCATACATGCATTGAATACATGCATTGCATACATGCATTGAATACATGCATTGCATACATGAATTGCATACATGCATTGCATACACACATTGCAATCGTTGACAAATGAAGTCGTGTAAAAGCTACCAATTATTGCAATATTTGCTCTAACAAGGGACCGCGACCATGATTATCCATGATTATTTGGAGACGATGTACTGTATGCGAAATGGAACATTTTCAAAGCACTCATTCATATCGAGCGACCATAATATGTCAACGCCAGAATATGAGTTTCCTTCATTACTGTTCCACTCTCTTAGAATGCACTCGCACCTTATTCGGAATAATAACGCCTTGCAGACTGTAAAATGACCCGCTTAAGGATTGCACCCGAGGGAATATTTACTTAATTTAAAACGATGGTGGCCAACTGCGTATACGCGACTCTGAACGGCCACAGCGTGCTGCAGCCTATATATTATATTATTATGTAAAATTGTAAATATATTGCACACAGCAGTGTCCGCTCTGCATTTGGGAGCGCCTCTGAGTGGAGAGCTTGAAGGGGCGCTATAACAAGTGCACATACAAACTTAAGTAGGCCGCTACAATCTGTAGCGAACTCTGCGAACTGAAAGATCAACTATAGACAAAATGTAGTTGTTATAACTGTAATTGTAGTTGAAAATTTATATAGCGTCACTTCAGAAATAAACCGCTTTAGTTTGTAGTCAGATCAGTTTTCTCCGCCAGATTATACCATAATGCTATCGTAAAGTCTGTCTTTATTTTCTGATACGATGTTCAATGTTCTATTAATCGCTGCAAGTGCTACACATCTTGAGTAGCCTATTCTTGCGCTGAACTTAGTCTGTTGGACAAAAAGAACGAACGAAGTGTTAAGGTTACAATGAATTCCAGAAATGACAGACAAACTGTATAATGAAGAGACTTTAAGGGTGGCTGATTGATATAGAAATATATAGTAAAGCTCCACGCGTGCATTAGACTCCCGTCTCTTTATCCTTGAGTCGTCATCATCATGATGAAGACTAGCAGATGAAGATGAAGACGGGGGGTGGGTGGAGCGGGGGGGGGGGGGTTGAGCGGGGGTTGCGTTGCATGGGCCGTCATGCAGCTGAACGCCTCTAATCGATCGCAGGAACGAAGACCCCCTCATCCGAGGAGACCAGCAGCAATTTGTTTTGAGACGAAAACGCGCATTAACCGTGCATCTCGTGCAATAAATGTACAACCATTGCTTAGCAAGAAACACAAGGTTACACATAATATCTATACATGTGTGTGCATATATGTATATATATATACATAATATACTACGGATTGTATATATACATTAGGGCTGCATTTCGATTAATTTTTTTAATCGCGATTAATCGCACGATTAAAAAAATTAATCGCGATTAATTAATCGCACATTTCCTGAAATTTTTAAAAGAGTATGTGATTTGGTCTGAACAGCCTAAAGCTGTAAATGCAGCCAGTTACTCAGACATACAAGTTTATTAACATTGTCTGTTGACAAAGATGCTCTCTTTTTGTTCAAAATGTTCCCAGAGAGAGAGAACAATCGTTCACAGGGAACAGTAGTGGCCGAAGACGCTAAGTATTTCCTTGCTACAGTGGCCAGGACTTTGTGGGCTCCAGCATGATCCTTCCACCACTGCAGTGGACAAGAATCCGTATCGATCTCTGGCGCATCTTTGTAGCGAAGTAGCGCATCCGAAGTTGATTTAGCCCGTGGAATCAAAGGTCTATCGTCGTCATCATCATCGTCAGAAGAAATTTCATAGAATTTCATAAGTTTTTTGGCAGGTTCTAAAATAAAAATAATAAATTCCAATTAATTAAATTTTTTACAAACTTTTCCTGAATCGTTATAGGACTTAATTCATTCTCTTAGTCACAGGACACCAACTCAATCAACTGAACAGATATCAACCAATCACACTGTTGTCTGATCATTCAGAATGTACAAGCAACCTCCACGGTCATGGCATTTATCATCATTTGAGTCCGATATTTTTAGGCAGGCTCAATAATAATAGAAATTTAAATTACATTTATTAAAATTTGAAATAATTATTTTAACAGCACTAACAACCCAAAACTACAGATTCACGGAAATCTGGACAAGCTATTCCTGAATCCTTATAAGACTCAATTCCTTCTCTTAGTCACAGGACAACAACTCTACCACCAACTCAATCAACTGAACAGATATCAAGTTTTACCAACCAATCACACTGATGTCTGTTCATTTGATTGACCTTCAATCATTCAGAATTTACAAGCAACCTCCACGGTGATATCAACCATTTATCATTTGAGTCGGATGAAAATTGATAAAATATCATATGTTTTTGGCAGACTTTAAAATAAACAACTTAAATCAACAGATGAATGCACCAAATTAATTTAAATAAGAGAACAATAACATACCAGTGTTTGATGCTGGTATCTGCTCCTTTAACTTCTCTTCAACACTTGAGACTACGATTTGCAGCTCAGTCCTGACTTCCTCTCGCTTTTCTTTTGGAAGGCATTTCAGCTTTTTGAAGCGTGGATCCAGGGCTGTGGCGAAGTATAGCCAGCGAAGGTTGCAGTTTTCTTGACGAGTTTTGAGATCATTTATGAAAGCGGTTTTGAATTTCACAACGTAAAGCGGATCGTCTTCGGAAACAGTTAGTGCACGAAAAAGGTGGCAGAATGTTGGCAGAACCACAGAACATGAGAGGTAACGCTCTCCGCCAAGTAGTTCGACAGCGACGAATTACTGCGGTGGTAGTTAAATTCTCTGTTACAATATTTACAAACGACTACCTTATCAGTTTTAAACTTAAACTGTCCGTCCATAACTGTTTTGCCCATTTTCTTCGACTCCATTGTTTGACAAAAACCAACAACATCTATACTATCATAAATCAAAAACGGCTGTTTAAAGTGATCGAAATAACGAAAACAACATGTGCCGATGGACCGGACGTAGGCATGTCTCGTACGAGAAGTGTTGGGCGACTCGACAGAAGTGGGCGGTAACCGATGATTACTTGAAAAATAATGATTACAAAACTTGACATAAAATGATAAAAATTCATAAAATATTTAATGCGTCTTTTGCGTTAACGCGTTAAAAAAATTAATCGCAATTTTTTTTAACGCGTTAATCGCGGGCGTTAACGGCGATTAACGTGCAGCCCTAATATACATGTATATATATATATATATATAATTATATGAACATGGCATATATTCGTAATGAACTCCAGAGTTGCTGTCGATCATCATTAGCCTTTGAACGACATCGTCTGCTAAATAGATTCAATGATGATTCTATTCTATCATCGTGTAATTGCTCCTCGCATGCATGCATAACATTGCATACTATTGCATACTATTGCATACTATTGCATACTATTGCATACTATTGCATGCATTGACCTACACGCACGATGTAGTAATAGTATGTATATTTGGCATCTAATCGTTGCAACTCGTTTCGACGTTTCTTCTTAAAATAATTTTGTTGCTTACTTGAAACACATATCACACAAATATACTCAAACCTGATGACGTCAATGAACAGCCCCTATACAGCAGTAGCATGATGATTCCAGTGGGGTTTACCCAATAGATGTTAATTTTGGTATACGTGCAATCCTACCATTAGGTCTGCGGTCTCTATTTCACGATGCTGCTGTGGTCCTTGTTCACGCGTTTGTAACCAGCAGAATTGATCATTGCTGCTCAGTTCTTGTTGGTCACCCATCTAGCTTAATAGGGCGTCTTGACCGGGTCATGCGCTCTGCTGCTCGGCTTATTGGTCATATTCCAAAATTTTCCCCGGTCTCTGCCTACATGCGTGATGTTCTGCACTGGCTTCCTGTCTCGCAGCGCATCTCATACAGAATAGCAGCGCTTGTCTGGCGGTGCCTCACTGGCTGTGCTCCATCCTACTTATCTGATCTTTGTCGCCCTGTCTCCGACATAGCCTCCCGTCGAGCTTTACGCTCTTCGGCCAATGGGGAGCTGCTGGTCCCTCGAACCCGCTGTGCTACCAGGCAGCGTAGAGCCTTCTCGGTTGTTGGCCCGTCCACATGGAATGGGCTCCCGCTTGCGCTACGCTCGCTACCTCGGAATAATTTGCCTGCCTTCTACAAGTTACCTAAGACCTATTTTTTTAGCCGTGGCTGGGCTGGGAGCGCCTCTGAGTAGACTTCTTGAAGAGGCGCTATATAAGTTTTCGGAATGAATGAATGAATTAATTAAGATAAGCCTTCTTGAGAGAGTTCTAAATATTTAGCATCATAATCGTAATCGCAAGTCCTAAATTTCTTGAGTGATGCTTATAAACCCAGAGACCCTTGGCCTTTGGGAACGTCTCATACAATGTCCAGTGTCTAGTATATCGATCTCCAAATCAGCCACATGCATTCTGTATGAAGCATGGATGATGGACTGATGGCTATAATTATAGCCATAAATAATTTCTTTCGTATGCTAATGATTTAGCTCGAACTTTCGTGCATACGGCTTTATCAATGTGCAGGGCCGCATTAACAAGTGTGGCGGCCATGTTTAGGAAAACTGTGGGACCCAACCCCATAGAATCACAACAAAAGAAAATGTAAGGCACGTAGGCCTAAAGCGTATTCATTAGCTTAGTGTATATTGGACATGGACATGGGCATATTGGACGACATCC
>OX243820.1:15546600-15626105 GCA_945859605.1 Lumbricus rubellus | reverse complement strand
ACATATTATATCCTATATATGTGTGCATATATGTGTATATATAATATAGGCTACTACGGCATGTATACCGGGTGGCGCATAAAAAACGTCCCCAAACTTTGTTAATCTGGCAAAGATCTAATTTCAGAGATATCAAATATTAATTTACACCAAAATGTTAAGCAATCATTTCTGTGCACACATGTAAAATTTCAAGAGAGTACGTTTATTATATCACACTCTGCGGCAAGGTTATAACGTCGTACCTGTTAAAATATTTTGCACAAACCTACGTCATTAAAAACGTTCCCAAACGTTGTTAACCTGGCAGGCTGGCAATTAAACACTTTTAAAGATAAACTAAATCATAGTACATCAAACTAATCATAATTCATATTTGTACAACACAGCCAAATTTTAGCTAAAAATACTCAACCGTTTGAGAGAAATTGTTAGAACTGTATGACCCATGGCCAAAATTTTGCACAGTTGTTTAATGATGATGTTTTACGCGAGCAAATGTTTGATTGATCCTCCGCTTTCTCTTGTAACGACCCTTAAACGCTATTTCCACTGTCCTGTTGACTTCTGTAGGCCTATTTGTGTGTCGTCTAATAGAGACTATTAATTTTTTACTTCAATGACCTGCTTAAGTTCGTCAGCATTAATTTTAGAAACAATTTTCTGCGACCAGCATACACATTACACAAGCTCCTTTGGGGCGCTCCGTGCATAAGTAGACCATAGGATTTAGATCGGGAGAGTTTGGAGGCCAGGCATCACTGTGGATAAAATCAGGGATGTTTGCTTGAAGAAATTGCTGATCCAATCTGCAACGATGTGAAGGAGCACTGTCTTGTTGAAAGATGTAGGCCTAATTGTCATCAGGATTGAGTCTACGTATACACTAGGCCCATACGACGTTCGGGAATGAGCTTATCGCGTAACAAGCCAATGTAATAGGCCTACTCTCCATTGACTTTGGTTTTCCGAGGATCAATGACGATGATGTGTGTTTTACCGTGCATCGAAACTCCAGCAGATGCCATTAAATTTGTTTAGAGAAACGACTAGTCTCATGATAAAGTCTTACTGGCGCAATTGAAGACTTTCGTTCGCGGCAAAATAAATGACGTGGTTTTGTGCAAAATATTTTAACAGGTACGGCGTTATAACCTTGCCGCAGAGTGTGATATAATAAACATACTCTCTTGAAATTTGACATGTGTGCACAGAAATGATTGCTTAACATTTTGGTGTAAATTAATATTTGATATCTCTGAAATTAGATCTTTGCCAGATTAACAAAGTTTGGGGACGTTTTTTATGCGCCACCCGGTATATATAAATATATGCCTATATGAACATGGCATATATTCGTAATGAACTCCAGAGTTGCTGTCGATCATCATTAGCCTTTGAACGACGTCGTCTGCTAAATAGATTCAATGATGATTCTATTCTATCATCGTGTAATTGCTCCTCGAATGCATGCATACTATTGCATACTACTGCATAGCATTGCATACTATTGCATACTATTGCATGCATTGACCTACACGCATGATGTAGTAATAGTAGGCCTATATATGTATATTTGGCATCTAATCGTTGAAACTCGTTTCGACGTTTCTTCTTAAAATAATTATGTTTCTTGCGTGCATGGGCGCCCGCAGAAAATTTTGCAGGAGGGGGCAAAAATTATACGATGGTCACGGTTGAATTTTTCAGTGACAAAAGCATGAAAAATACAGCGCTGGGAATTAAAAACACGGGTATTTTTTCAAAGAGGTTTCTTAATGCAAATTTCTCAGTGTCATTTTGTGTAAAATTTAATCTGAATAGTTTCCTAAGTGCGAAAAATTTGTTAAAAATCCAAAAGTAGATGATAAAAAGTTCGTCCATGAAGGCACTATCAATATTTATTTATATAGAAATTTCTAAACGTAAATTTATGACTTTCGCTGTTTGTATCATTCGTATCATTAGTGTTTTAATGTGAAGAAATTGGTTAAAAACTCAAAAGTAGTAGTTAGAAAAATAAGTGTCACTTTTCCAGGGGGGGGGCAAGTGCCCCCCCCTTGCCCCTATGTGCGGGCGCCCATGCTTGCGTGGAACACACATCACACAAATACCCAAAACTGTTTTGCGTCATCAGTCATAGGATGGAGACTTTTTCATACAACAATAACAGAAATTTACTATAAATCACAGGCAGATTCAGATTGAAAACAAACTGGATTTCTGCATAGAACAAGCCGTGTAGGACACAATAAAAGACTGTACTATAGAGACACGCAGGAAACTAGGCATGCGGACAGATAGACGCATATTATAGGAAGATAGGCATCAGGCTGCAGACAGACAAGTCACAACCGGGCAGAAGTAAGAGTAGGCCTATATAAAAGGGAACTACTGTAAGAGAGATGAGATATTTAACACAAAATGAATTCCATTGTATTTTGCTTAGTGAGAGCACCGACTTGGGGTCAGGAGGAGTGCCTCTGAATAGTCGAGTGGTATTTAAAAAGTATTTTATTGTATACAATGACAATTGCGATTAGAGAGTTGAGAGAGAGAGACAGAGACAGACAGCCAACATACAGACAGACAGACAGACAGACAGACAGACAGACAGACAGACAGACAGACAGACAGACAGACAGACAGACAGAAAGAGAGACAGACAGACAGACAGACAGAGAGAAACAGACAGACAGAGAGAGACTGATTATAATCCGACGGTTTAAGAATGTCTTCCTGATCTTTTCCGTTTATTTTCCAGTGACATAATGATCAAAGCGAATAACCGCATTTCTGCAGCAGCAGCAGTCGTCATTCATCCTCGGGCGTCATTCCTCATGAATGCATGCAACACAGTCGATGATGACGACGACGATTAGATGAATAATAATAATAATAATAATAATATGATGTCAACGACGATGATGGTTGCAACAACATCATCAGAAGCGATGATGTCGTCTGCGTTGGTCGATGATTCATCCATCGTCTCGTCTCGTCTCTCTCAATTCCACCATCTGTACGCTCGAATGCACGGCTACGTCAGCCTCGTCGTCTGCTTGCTCGGAGTCATCTCCAACGTCTTCATCGTCATCGTCCTCACTCGGAAGGTCATGGTCAACCCAACGAGTCGCATTCTGACGGCGCTCGCAGTGTCCGACCTGCTGACGATGTCGACGTACATACCATTCGCGTGCCACTTCTACGTCCTTCATCCTCCACCAGACGAATCCAGCCACGAACCTCAGCGCAACGTCATCGGATGGATGCGGTTCTTCCTCTTCCACGTCCATCTGTCCGTCACAGCGCACACGATCTCCATCTGGTTGGGTGTGCTGCTGTCTGTCTATCGCTACTCGTACGTCAGGGATCCTAGCAACGGCAGCCTCATCGGTGCCATCGGCTGCAGTCCTCACGTCGTCAGCTGCGCCATAGCAACCGTCTACGCCTTGTCCGTCGTTGCCATGGTACCCAACTACATGTCCCTCATCATCGTTCGTCTCGACGTCACACACAACGCTTCTGTCCAATCAAATCGAACCGTCGTCGACTATGACGTCATAGGCGCCGAATCTGACGTCATCGTCGCCAAGGAGACGGCGTTCAGCGTCGACGACGCAGCTGCTGCCTATTATGACATCACGAGCGTTGACGTCACGGACGGCGATCGAGGTGTCGTCATAACACGCATCAACTTCTGGATACACGCGTTGCTTGTGAAGCTCTTGCCTTGCGCTCTCATGTCCATCTTCGGTCTGCTGATCGTCTGTGCTGTGCGGTCCACACATCGCAAGGGTTTGATGCTGCGCAAGAACTCGACCCGCACAGACACCGTGACGTTGAGACGTCGTGAGAGCAACCGAACGACGTCGATGCTTGTGGCCGTCATCGTCCTCTTCCTCGTCACTGAACTTCCGCAGGGAATCCTCGCTCTCCTCTGCGGCATCGTCGACGGATTCTTCCAGACTTACTACTCGCCACTCGGTGACCTCATGGACATCGTTGCTCTCATCAACAACGGAATCAACTTCACCCTCTACTGCTCGATGAGCGACCGATTCCGACGGACCTTCGTCGGTCTCTTCTGCCGACGATGCAACCACGTGGACGGGCAGCAGAGGGGCGATGGGCAGAGGGGCGATGGGGCGTCCACCGGGAACCCCGATGTCAACATCCGACGGGAGATGGTCACCCTGCGAACAATCATGCTGACCGTCAATGGACACCGCGGCGGGGGTGACCACCACCATCACCATCACCACCGGCGCGGCACATCGGACAGACGACGTATTCTCACCAGCAGCAACTGATCTTTTGCATTTACATATATATATATATATATATATATATATGAGTGTTTATATTACGTACATCATCTGCTTATACCAACATAATTAGCATAATTATACATCTTACTAGTTTGATTAATAAAGTACTGCAGCTAGTATGCTTACACTGATCATAGCATGCATAATTAATTATTAATTATGTTTACTAGTATAAGGTTATGATTGCTAGTTATACGCTTCATATAGGGCGGCGTATTGCAGTTTAAAAAAATTTACTATGGAAATTCATAGAGCGCCATGTCACATCATAGTCAGAAGAAAGACAATCATCACCGTATACCCTACCTCACAATTATTGTTTCAGATGAATAGACCTTTAGGCCTACGCGACGTACGCATCAAGCATGTTGCAGTGTACAGCATGCATGCAACTATAATAATTATGCGTAAACATATCGTACAGACTAGGTTAGGTATTAGGAAAGGCATGGCAAACATACACTCATATCTCTGAGCTACATGAATGGTATGATAGCTAAGCTACATGAGTGCATGCATGGTGTAGCCTACGCATATATGTAATCATGTTTATGAATATACACGTGGATGCACAGTAGCCTGTATACATACTATATTACATAGCCTACATAAATACTTACATACACACGCATATACAATTATACATAGGTCTATATACAAGATACAATCCTAGGCCTACATACATTCATACATGCATACATACTTGACACTTGTACATGCCATTTCTTTGATGTAAGCGAGCGTACCTTTGACGAAGTGGCATGCCATACATGCGTACACCTACGTACACACGTGCATTATTTTTATATTTTGTGGAGGAGCATGATTGTCAAAGTCACAGACCTCCATCCCAATTTAGGCCTACACACGCGTCCTTGGCACTCTGGTTCTCCATTTCTGGAGAAATATTGCCACTATCCCATCGCTAAAATAGTTTGTTACGCAATCATACTTCGACTTATTTTCAGTTGAGACTATTGCCCACCGCCTACCATTTGAATTCAGATCACCATTTAGACTGCGCAACACAGTCACGGTCTGAGCGTAGGCATACATAGGGGCCTACCCTTACGAAATGCGATAAGATGAGGTAGACTGCAGTTTACATAGGCCTAGGACCTCCCTAGGTCATTCGTGAAGATGGGACCAGACGTGAACTTTATTCCACACCGATTGAAAATCGGTGTATGAACAAACCAGTCATTTTGATTTCAATAACTTGTAATGTTGCGTTCACTGACGCTGCAGCATGCAACACGATATGAAAGACCATCGTTGACATTCTGTCATAGTCTATTGCTGACATTCTGTATTTTTTATTTAGCTCATTCGTTGATTCCATGCAAATAAACTTCCAGGCTAAAGATAAAGATTCATTTGGTAGCACATAAGATAATTCAGTTTCATGATTTGGTTTTATGGTTAAACTTAATGCATTGATTCATTGTGCAAAAAATAGCTAGGCTATAGGTCTAATCTATTTTTTCTTCAGGTCTTCTCTGAATTGCAATGATTTGCTCTGAATTGTTTGTAGATGAAATTATTTTAAACTACCTTTGTCACTTTCACTATGAACATAGCCTATATGCCATGGCTTTCAGCAAAAATATTGTTTAGAAAGTTGCTATATTTATTCCGTTTATGAAAGAATCGAAAATTGCAAACAAATCATTAAAAGCGAAGATGACGCGTTTTAAATTTAGATCCATATAAGTTTAATTCTAAAGGTCAACAGTGTACTATTAAATTTTGTATTTGCAATTACATTTTCTCCGGTCACAGTCATGTCAGTTTGCTTTCATTTAATGGAATTACTTTTTGGAGACTGAAGTTCCTTGTATCGCGTATACATGTTCATGCTTAATTAAGAATTTGATCATCGCTGGTCATAGACCAAAAGCTATCGAGGATCTATGTGTGTTGTAAAAAATTTAATGGCTTACACTGATCTTGAAGAAGACCACAAACTACGAAACCAAGAACAAAAAAGGCCATCAGGAACTTTAGAAAGAAACTCCGAAAACCGAGCACTGGTGATGGACAAATTGAACACAAGTTGTGAATTTATATCAAGTTCACTGATATTTTATAATAATTATTTTAGATTCTACTTAAGAAGTTGTTTATTGTTACTTTTTGCTGCCGTATGTTTATGGATAGTCAACAAACAGTGGGTGAACTCACTAAAAGTAAAATAACTTTTGCTTATAGTCTCAAATGTTTTGGTGAAATTTAGCTGCCGTACAGTAAAAATTAATTATCTTTAAGGCTGCAAAATTTGATTTAAAATTCCTGTCTGTGTCCGAGATATTGACAAAAAGAGCCTTAGGAGATCCGAGATTAATTATTTGGCCCACCGTGTACTTTTATAGCTGTGTAATAAATCTGTGCAGCTGTCTTGGAGGATTAGATGTTTGTTAATAAACAAACCCATGAGAACTTGACCTTCATTCTTGCGCACTCTACAGCAACTTAAGACAATTTTGGTGGTTTGTATTTTTGAAACTGGTTTCTTATTTATTGAGTTGTTTTTAAGTTGTGCGTCGTTTTTGTTTCAATTGCGTCTATTTCTTACCATATGAATGATACTTGCAAGTTGTGATACTTGTGCATACTTCAATGATACTTGAGACTATATCTGAAACAGTAAATTGATCAAACAATTCTGTTCTGTTTGCATATAGTGTCACAGTGCAGTTTCGTTTGTAAGTTAGGTCCTTGACACATTTGACAGTGTGAGTTATAACGTCCATCACACAGCGTACGATGCTGAATTTTAGAAAGTAGCCCCATTGTGGGACGCGGTGGCGCAAGCTGCTGCGGAGCGACCTTGGGCAAGTTGCTTACTCACCATTGTCTGTGGGGAAGGCAACGGGAAACCACCTCACTCATCTCATCCCCAGGGGCGTAAAAGCCAATGAACCTGCCTTCGGGCAGAGATCCATCAAAAAGCCCCATAGATCAGAAATAAATATGAAGCAATTATCTTTCAGAAAAAGCAGCATAGACAGAAATGTTCCAACGTTATGGTCTATCCGGAATAAATGAAGATCAAATCAGTTCAATGGTCAACAAAAAGATTTCAGAATTTAATACACTGCAGAACAAACGACTGAAGATTATTTGCACTGCTATTTAATTCAGATGGGAACAATGACGCAGTACAGCAGCTGAATCGAGTGTCGAGCGATCTTCATATAATTAAGCTTATGTTACGCTGATTATTATTCGCACATTGTTTTCTTGCGCCTTCAGATTCCCGCGGAATTAAACGATAGCTTATAGTTTAGAAATATAAACGGAGATACGGAGGCACTTACACACACATATACGCACAGACATATATATATACATATATATATATACATGTATACAGGGCTTAAGGTGTGGCTGGACGGTCATGGACGGCATCCATGCATTTATTTGAAAATCTGAATGCCGTTTTGCCACTTATTGGCCAGCACAGCCTGGAAAGGTAAGGGGCGTCCAAGCACTTATTTTTCAAAACTTTAAGCACTATAATATATATATAATTATATATAAATTATATATGACGTTTGAAAACTCACAATGAGTCGTCGTTATTTCGCTATGTATGCATATCATAGACCTATAGTCGATATAGAGCGACGTAGAAGGATAAACGACTCTGTCTCTGAAAAGTACCATAAGCAATAATATTGTTTATGCAATAATATTGCATCATTATTCATATTATGAATAATGATGACCGTCGTAAACAAAATTAATGGTCAGCAAAGCAGATGCGCATCGTCAAAGAAAAAGACGGAGAATAAATGTTATTAAAAATGGCAATAAAACTATTCTTCCCTGCAGAATTCAGACTGACAAGTGGAATAAACCTGTCACATGTGGAATAAATCTGTCACATGTGGAATAAACCTGTCACACATGGAATAAACCTGTCACATGTGGAATAAACCTGTCACAGGCGATCAGCCGAACGTAAACAACCATCGTCTTAAAACTCATTCCGCAAAGACCGAGTCTTACTTCCAAAGACTAAAAATATTATATTATAGCCACGACCTTGATCATGGTTTCATCAGATTCTAAACGTTTTCAGAACTCGCCTCTTAATATTCAGTAAACAATTTACGTAAGCAGGCTAAATGGGCAAAGTTCTTTTTAAAAAGGCCTGAATAAAATGACCATATAATAAGATTAGTCCATAAGAACCTAGTTGAATGCATAGTAAACACATCTACACAAGCACAAAGTAGGCCTATCTGTATCTATGAAGGCGAACATACATGTATGTGTAGAAATAGAACGACCAGGATCAGCACCCCGACCCACCCCACTCCTGCCATGGAGATGAAATAGAGGTGCAGAAACGAAACTTTCCGGTCAACGTCGATTACGACGACAGTTTTGTACCTTTTCACCTCAAACCTTCCAGCTACATAATGGGTCACCAGGACCATTCCGGTCCACCCTCCTGTCTCTGGGGCGGTGTGGGGCAAAAAAGCAAAACATTTTAAGCAACACCATGCATGCGCCCCAGTTAGTAGCCTATGCCTATAATTTTATTACGAGGATCGTAAAGACAAGTAATTATTGTGCATTTGCATAATTATGGCCAGCGTTTATTGGTTTTGACTTGAGATCAAAACTATTTAATCAATTGCCACCAAATAATGACAGTTCACACGGCATAAAATGCCTTTTGAAATTTCTCTTAACTTTAGTGAGTTTGAACAAGTTGTTCTTCTCAACCCTCAGTGTCTAGTTGCTTTTTAAATAACAATACCAACTAAAAATTCCAGTTCTAAAACAATGCAAATTCAAACCATCATCAACACGAAATGCAGAAATTATAACATGAACAGAAACCGTTTCACCCGTTAAAAGCAATTTTTAAATTAACTTCTATCCAACAAAAACATGCAGTTTCTACAGAAACTAAATACGAAAACAGTTAACAATCCAGTTAGTAGCTTAACCGCAGTGATGAGCAGTCGTAAATTGAAATTTTATCCAATATTGATGGAACTTGTTTTACTTACTCAGACTGGAGATTCTTGTCTCTCCATTACCGTACATTTGGTCGTAGGAAATATACCTGAATAAATTTCCAAAATTTCGTATAGATCTAGCAAAAGTAGCCTACCAATGCTGCATGGTTCAGAAGTTTCTTCATGTTTATACACAGTGCAAATGCTTTAATGGTAAAAGGTAGACTATGTATTAAAACGAATGCTTTTGTTAAAGTGTCGCAGATTATATCGATCAAATCATCAAAATGCACTCTGACTGACATCAGTACTTGTACTGATGAAAACGCTTTTTTCAAACGACAGGCATGCAGTGCAATTGCGTGAGCTAAATGGCCACCATTCGTGAAAGTAGAGCGCGAATTAATCGTTTCAACTTGTAAGCTGTATACACATTCCCATCTGAATAGGCGGCGGGTCATGGCGTGTAAACAACCGACTTTTCTATTGATCTGACTATTGCAAAGAGCTTGACCATCAAGCACTTACAGTTAACTGCAGATGTGAACTTTTACTTCTCGATATTGTTTCGACTCTATAGACACATCAGATATGGAATAATGAGACCAATCTTGTCAAACTGTTAATGCAATGATAGCCTAACCACAGGAGAGCTATATATATATATATATATATATATATATATATTCTAGGCTATCATCCTTTCTGCCTACAGTCAAGAGACTGGTTGACGACTTGACACACATTCCACGAAATTATTATTATTATTAAAACAAATTATTATTATTGTTATTATTCCGAACCTTCACAATAATTCAGTTCATCTGTTCATTCAAGTCGACGATGAATTCTTTCTGTGTAAAAAATACACAAAATAATCAGACTTTTATCAGCAAAATGATCAGCACACATCGTGTTATAACAAATTCACAGATTATTTATATTAGCACTGAGTATAGTGAGTACTGCAGTGAGCTGCAGTCTTCTTTTCGTCAACTTTGCATCAACTGTTTACGTTCAACGAGATTGCATGCTCATCAAAAACAACGAATGCAAAAAAATGCAAATGACGTCAATAGCAGTGCGCTAAGAACCTGGTCACATCGAAGTAAGCTTATAGCCTACAGATTAAAATTTAGCGGTTCGACGAAGTTCATTTTTAAAAGGCAAGTTCTTGTTAACACAGTTTTATAACACTGTGAATGTAGCATATCTAAATAGGTTACGTGTATTACGTTCCACATTTCATGTGTGATTACAAATAAAAAAAATCAGTAGCCCTATGCTCTGGCCCCAAAGCCACCTTTGTTGAGTTGTCGATAGAAAGTGTTACGCAGGTAACGTCTTAAACGTCTTTACGAGATAGAAGAGAGGATACGTTACAATGTTGTTACAACAATGCCTTATATACTATATAGCACGCTGGTACTTTAAGGTTACCAATGATTCGTCTTCATCGCAAACACTGCGTCGATTAAAATATATATGTATATATATAAAGCTATATAATATATCCTATATAGAGGATATATCCTATATATCCGCCGGACGTATCCTCTATATGTATATATATATATGTTATTATACAGAAGCAGCAGAGGCATGTACATGTAAGCTGCTGCTGGGCAGTGCGTGTAGTTGTTAATGAACCGAATCGAATCGTCATATACAGGGTGGCTCCAAAAAAAATGTACCACCGGATAAAATGCGATAACTTCGCAACCGATTGACATTTTTCTTCGAAAATTTCCCAATTTGTAGGGGAATGAATTGCCAACAATCCCTGAAAGTTTCGCTTGAAAATTTTCTTGTTTGCAAAAGATACAGCTGTTCAAACTTAAAATTTCGTTTTTTCAAAAATCCGGAGAATAAAGTTCCAATACAATGTGATTTCATTAAGTTTTTTTGCAAATTACATCATAAGAAATGATGATGATGTCCTACGACCTCACTAAGAGCTGTAAAGAAACTGTTTATGCAGCAAACTGTTGGTATTTAGTGATATTTTATAGATTATGGACTGAATTCGTGAATCCATTACTGAACGTCATGGGCAAAGTTTCTGCGGAAGATAAAATGGAAATTCGGATGTTGCGTGAACAGAGACTGGGACATCGCGTAATCATAGCAAAATACCCAGTGAAAAGTGGAGCCTGAGCATATTGAAGGCTATCTGTAAACATGTTTATGTAACGAAGATCAGATGTTGGAATCGAGGCAGGAAGTGGTCGCTTGGTCTGATGGAAAAAGTACGATTTTCAAGAAATTCGCTTGGTAATCGAAAGGGTCAAGTTTGCAAAACACATCGTGGTTTCAGCCTCAGATTTGCTGGCATGTGTCACGGGTGCCAGAAAAGACTGCATTTAATCCCATTCAGTAGGCTAAGTGTCAAACTCATCGCCAGGGCCGGCCTTAGCCCAAATGGCGCCCTAGGCAAGGCATACATTTGGCGCCCAATGCATAGGCCTGCATTTGGCGCCCTTAGATTCCCACTCAATTGTTCAGCCCACGTCAGAATCTAAAGATGAATTAGCCAGAACCGGTATACGCTCACAAGGCGGTCAGGATTTTATTTCGGGGGATGTTTTCTTGACCGTGAATTTTGAGGTGCGTAGGCCTACATGCTGCGGTCGATTTTTTGGGGCGAAATTTTCTGACGACTTTTGTTTGTCGTCTAAATTTCTGACGTCCAAAACGCTATTTTCGACTATTTTCTGCTCAAAACTACATTAAACACTGTCATGTGCTAGCAAATGCATAATTATTTCATTTTTACATTATTTCATTTCGGGGGTGTTCAAACACCCAAAACATACCCCTAACTGCGGCCTTGTACGCTCAACTGAGTAATTCATTCTAATTTCTTTATTATTACACTGAAGGCTGGATAATATTCAATTTTGTGGAGAATGGTATACGGTAAGTTTAAAAAATATTAAAATAAACTCTTGTTGAAATTGCGCCCTCTTTGATGGAAATGGCGCCCCTAGAACTTGGCGCCTCATGCAACTGCCTGATTTGCCTAAGGTCGGCTCTGCCTCAGTTACTGCCCCTTTCTTGAAGACATTGTTTTACATTCTTTCCATTAGCGAAAGTTTTGACTTTAAAACCATAGGCCTATAGTGTAAAAAAATTAATTCGCCGGTGCCGCGGCGCCCCCCAAAGGCTTCGGCGCCCTAGGCAACTGCCTACTTTGCCTATAGCTAGGGCCGGCCCTGCTCATCGCTGAACTCTCTTACCCAGACTCATTGAAGACCAGGTGAGCTCTAACATCTCGTTTTATTTTCCAGCAGAACAGTGCGCCTGCTTGCTCGCATGGCAAGGTTGATTATGATGACGCTACCTTATTTTTGCAATTCACTCCAGTAAATTTATTGGCAAAGGTGACTAACAACATCGCCAGACCTTAGCCCTCTTGCTTACCACGTCTGGGAAGCTATGCTGCAAGACATTTCATCCCAAGTTGGAGAACATTGGCTAGTTGAAGGAAGTCCTGCTGCTAATGTGGGATCAGTTGCCGCAGGACTCGATCAACAAGGCCATACCAAGCTTCACAAAAAGAATTCGAGCTCGTATTAAAGCAGGGAGTGGACACTCCCATCATACCCTACAATGAACTGCAAAACGTATTTCTGAGGCCGTAGTGAAAAGTGATATCATTTGACATGGAAATCAAGAATTGACGTTAATTTTTCCACGGAAATTTGAAAAAACGAAAATCAAAGTTTAAACAGCTGTAACTTTTGCAAACATAAAAAGTTTTCAGTGAAACTTTCAGGGATTGTTGGAAATTCATTCCCCTTCAAATTGGAAAATTTCCGGAGAAAAATTTCAATCGGTTGCAAAGATATCGCATTTTATCCGGTGGTACATTTTTTTGAGCCACCCTGTATACACCGTGATTCAAAAAAAAAGTAAGCCAAATTGTTTTGCGTATATCGCTAATGCCTGATGACATATCAAGCTGAAAATATCCAAATATTTAGAGAATTGGACCAAGAATATGATTCCAAAATTTTATGAGATAAAGTTTAACGGATAAAAATATATGAATATTTAAACTTTATATACCGAAATTTAAGTTTACAGGCAGTTTTCTGTCAGATTCAATAAAATGTTTGCTTATATCTCTAATGCCTGATGAATAATCATTCTAAAATTTTCCAGATTTGTAGAGAATTGAACTAACAATATGACCCAACAGTATGGTTTGATTATTTAATTAAATAAGATGCTCAAAATGTCTTCCTCCTGCTGGCACACAAACCTGGAGGCGCTGGCGCCATAATGCAACAGCATGCATCGTCGATTATCCTCTGGCACAGGTCATCTCACACTTCCAACAAGCGTTGCTTCAAATCGTTTATATCATGGATTGTTGTCTGGTAGACTCGGTCTTGCATCACGTTCCACACTTTATTGTCGACAGGATTCAAATCTGGGCTGTTCGGAGGCCATAATATGGGAGAAACGAAGTCTGGCGTCTCTTTTGTCAGCATTTCGATGGTTTGCTTGGCTCTGTGGGCTGTCGCTGTTCTATTGAAAAAGGAAGCAGCCTCCTCGGCTATAGATTTCTGTTAACAGGTGGAAGATGTTGTGACAGCAAAACGTTGCGATAATATACTCCGTTAATTTTACTCCAGGGTCACTGAAAACCAAAATTGGGAACTATCAAGCATCTAAACCGCAACGAACACCATAGCAAACATGCTGAAAACTGAAATTTCCGGAGTTGAAGTTGAAATATTCGTATCTTTTTATCCTTTCAAATTGATGACATGATATTTTGGAATCCTATTCTAGGTTCAATTCGCTAGATATTTTTAAAAGTTTAGAATGATTAATCAACGGGCATTAGAGATACAAGAAAAACAGTTTTGCTTACTTTTTAATTGAATCTAACAGAAAATTGCCTGTAAACTCAAATTTCGACATATGAAGTTGAAAGATACGTATCTTTTTATCCGTTCAACTTTATCTCATAAAATTTGGGAATCATAATCTTGGTTCAGTTCCCTAAATATTTGGAAAATTTTGGCGTGATATGTTATCAGGCAATAGAGATATAAGAAAAATCATTTGGCTTACTTTTTTTTGAATCACGGTGTATATATATATACTATTACATAATATAGGCTATAATATACATATACATGTATATATAGTTGGGATTAAGACATCAAGCACCGCTACATGTACGTCGTCGTTTCCTGCTGCATACCAACGACGAGACCCTCAGCAGTCGTCGTCGTCGTCGTCATCGTTACCAACCATGGCTTCTTCTCCTCCTCCTCCTCCTCCTCCTCCTCCTCCTCCTCCTACTACTACTCTCTCCTACTCCTCCCTCCTCCCTCCTTCTCCCTCCTCCTCCTCCTCTTCCTCTCCTCCTTCTCCTTCTCCTTCTCCTTCTCCTTCTCCTTCTCCTTCTCCTTCTCCTTCTCCTTCTCCTTCTCATTCTCCTTCTCATTCTCATTCTCGTTCTCATTCTCCTTATCCTCCTCCTTCTCCTTCACCTTCTCCGTCTTATTATGGCCACATCATCGACTCAACAAACATCTTCAAACTGTATTCGCGCAGTATTTGCCTTTGGGTTTCTAATCGCGCATGCTTAGCAACGCATTGGGCTGCCGACGCCGAATTTTATGCACTGCACTTAGAGGAGTTGTTGCCGTTCCTGACTGAGTTTAATATAGCCTAGTTGTCTACCGCCGTCTATTATATAATTATATTGCATCTGCGAATGGCACTCTGCAGTCTGATGTTAAGACTACAGAGAGAGTTTCCATCACATTTGGAAACACTGATGAATTAAACTATTATTCCTCTATCCAGTTAACAGGACTAATGCAACTATTCGATAATTTAATTGGAGCCTAAGTTCACTTTTAAACGAGAAGGACCGGTAGGTTTGTTCCCGGATAAAGAGGCGCTATATAAATTGCCTGTCGTGTCATGTTGAGCAGTAAATCCTGTTGTTGTCTGTCGGTCCACTGAGCAGCAAACAGTCCGATGACTGGCTGCAGGGTCGGGGGTTTGTCGGGGGGGGGGGTCGGTCGCGAGAGGGGGGGGTGATGGAGGGTTCGTCATGTCCTCTCGTTTACTGTCACCGTGGCCAGAGACCGTCACGAAATTACTTCATAAAAACGTCGTTCGACGGCAAATGAGTGCCAGTCTCAACGGACTGGAGGGACGGGGGGTGGGGGGTCAAGCAGAGGGTGCTGAACTCACAGACTTCGTAATAATAATATTTTTGTGTCTCTTCAAACAGATGATGTAGAATTGTAGATGCAGCGGATCTCATGCGCGAAGCAACACAAGCAGCACTTCATGTGAAGTCTACACGCTTATTGTAAATTCACATGAATTATCGCATTGTTGCATTCGATTTCAGCGAGATTGGTTATTGCCTGCATGTGCACAGCGCACTGGTGTGATGGAAGTCACAATTTGTAATTAGCATTAGCATTAGTGGCTGTAGAAATTGTAGTAGCAGTAGCTGCATAAAGTGGTGTGCGCATGCGTGTCCCTTCTGCAACAAAACAAATCTTAAATAGCCTACAAGACTCGCATTCTATGAATTAACAAATCAATGGACTTCCGAGGATGTTTGACTGGCGCTGCATGAATGTATAATAGAATGCTTCGTATACTCACATCTCATTTGTCAAGTATGCTCATATTCAGCACTGCAGGTTTGACAAATAAACCGCTGACCATAATAATAATAATTATGCTGCGCTATAATATTATTACAACTGCACGATGATGATTAGTGTTCGTGCGGCGGCAGACTTAAATGAAGCTCACAGTGATTTTCTGCTAACGGCATTATGATTATGGCCAAATGGATCTGAATTCTCATGAACACTGAATCATCAACGATAAATAGATACGACAAAAAATAATGGATAATTATGCCTGACTAGCTTAGAACCATTCCAGTAGATTCACGTTACAGTTAATTGATTCTCATTGCATCGATCAATAATTATCCGACTAAATGGCGTTCATAATTATGCATAGGCTAATAATACCGACTTATACTGTCGCCATGAAATATCTGATTATATCTGACTAATAATCCAAAAAGACTGGCAAGCTTATACACAGTGGAGGCGGCGACTGCAAAGCGTCTGTCGCATATAAAGGTTTTATGAATTGTTTGTGATTTTTAGCCACGTGTAAACCGATTATCTTCTTGCTTGGACTTATTATAGAGATTAAGCTTAGTCATAAGAAAAATATGACAATGCTACGAGGCTGTATCGTCATTTATAAGCAGCGCTGTTGTCTCGTGCGCGGAGCTGATTTCCGACACAATTGTTCAACCAAAGAATAATGAAACGATTTTCAGTTGGCTGATAATCTGCGGAAATAATTGGATGCGGTGATGTCCATTTGTCTGCTGCAGCGTTATACATGATTGCGACGGATAGACATAGACCTTCAGACTGAGTCAGACAGACAGGCAAACAGCCAGACACACATATGCCTGCAATATTTCACTAATTTGTCAGAATAACATGACTAGACACGTATCCATGACGACTCAGTTTGCGTCACCAGCATCGACATAATTATTAAGATTTAAAAGGCATTAAAAAGACAAAAGTATAGAAATACAGAAATACAGAAAGACAGAAAGACAGAAAGACAATAGGACAGAAAGAAATACAGAAATACAGAAAGAAATACAGAAATACAGACATACAGAAAGACAGAAAGACAGAAAGACAGAAAGACAGAAAGACAGAAATACAGAAATACAGAAATACAGATATACAGAAAGACAGAAATATAGAAAGACAGAAAGACAGAAATACAAAAAGACAGAAAGACAACAAGAATGAAAGAAATAAGCGAAGATGTTTTCTTAAACTCTTGTGAGCCATATATAGACAAACCTCCCAGTCGATATTTTATGGATGCCTGCATGCGCTGTGGACAAACTGGCATAAAATGTACTTAGGTATATTATGATTAAATCGCAATTCACGGACTTTGATCTTAGCTCGATGTCAGTGGAAATTTAGCAACAGCACAACCAGTGATGGCGTCAGGGGGCTATGCAATTTCAGCAGGTGGTGTCACGAAGTTTTTCAGCAAGACGAAGAAATGTAAGACAATAGGACAGAAAGAAATGCAGAAATACAGAATAGGACAGAAAGAAATACCGATCCTTTGCCATCTTTAGGCCTTCCTTATGGCATGCTCATTGCCCATTCTCCCTCCATCCACACTGCCTGACACTTTCCTCTCTCGATTGATGTCTATGTCTCTATCTGGTCTAAAAACCTATTTCTTCTTTACGGTTCCTTACACTGGGAGCGCCATTGCTGTGAGTGACGATATAGATATCACTGATTACATTACCGCAGCTGAGGTCTTGATTTTTGTGTGTGCTGTCAAATGAGTCAATGATGCACGTAGATTGGCATAATTTCTTATGCACTTGCTTCTCAATAATTAAGACTCAGTCGATCACGATTCATGCATTCAATGCCATTCATGCATGGTCGTTGTAATCGTCGTCGAATGAACTCAATAGCGTTGTCGTTGTTATCATCGTCATCATCATCATCATCATCATCATCATCATCATCATCATCATCGTCATCATCATCATCATCGTCGTCGTCGTCGTCATCGCCATCATCATCATCATCATCATCATCATCATCATCATCATCATCATCATCATCATCATCATCATCATCATCATCATCATCATCATCATCATCATCATCATCATCATCGTCGTCGTCATCATCATCATCATCATCATCATCATCATCATCATCATCATCATCATCATCATCATCATCATCATCATCACTATCATCATCATCATCATCATCATCATCATCATCATCATCATCATCATCATCATGAATTCATGATCACGGCGACGCTCTATAGCTAGTGGAAAATGACGAAGAATTTTTGTTCTAAACATCGACTCAGCCTCGTTATCGATTAGCCTTTACCTTTCGTCGATGCTATTACGACTCACACTGACCATAGCTACATATATATATATATATACACGTGTATATACAAATATGCATGTGCAAGTATATGTATGTATATATGTATATACAGCGCATAGAAATGTCAAGACAATTGGCCGGAAGTAAGGTTTGCGAGCATGTGACACCGCGATCGAATCTGTGACAAATCGAGATCAATGAGAGTAGTCGGAGAGAGGAAGAGGTACGGACGGAGAAACAGAGGGAGGGACGGAGGGAGGGATGGACGGAAGGACAGGCGTAGGGAGGGATGGACGGAGGAACGGAGGGACGAACTGATGGAGGGCTGGAGGGGAGGCTCGACTCAATTCAGTCATTCAAATCTTTCTTCCTCGTTTCATCAATTTCATTTCACCAACGACGCTTCACATCATCAGCTTCCAAGTATTGCTGACAATATTCCATCAATATTCAGCTGCCGGTTGGATACTGCATGGCGCAGTTCGATAAATAATCAATCACAATTAATTCTGTTGATGATTAATTATTATCATACCTTCACTATCTCAACGACATTCCTATAGGAAATTAAAGCCGTATTGCAATAGCGTTACAGTTAGACAGTGTTGGCCTATTTGTGTTTTGAGGGATTAGCGTTCATGTTTAAACAAAATTATAATAATATCATATTTTATTATAGTATTATGGAGTTGTCTATCACAGTACCGCTATTATTAGTTCTATTAGCCTATTCTTATTCTTGTAAGCCTACATGTAGGCCTATACCTTAGGAATTTTCATGAAGCTATATACAGTAACTATTATATACACGAAGGAACGTGTCTTATTGTCTGTCTAAGGTTGGTCTACTGTCGTAGGATGTCCATTGTCTTAGGATGGTCTATTGTCTCGAGTTGGTCCTTTGTCAAGGCCGTTGTTCTAACATCGATCGGCAATCGTAATAAAACGTCAGGTTCATTGAGGTGTTTAACATTCTCTTTAAAGAATTCCTGTCTCCGTTTCAACGACGACTTCACTAAATGCACTGAAAATTTTTTTGCCCACACAACAATGATAGGCATATATATATAAATTATATAGATATATAAATAATATAGACGCCAAAGCAGAGGTCCGTGTTATTTCCCTTATCTCTTGCGTGCGACTTGATGAGCCAACAAAGAAACAATTACTGACGCTACAAGGACAAACCTCTAAGGACAACGTCGTTAATTCGATGTCGAGTGTTTTTGTAGCGCAACACATGCAGCGCAATTGATTTAGAGGAAGAAGCCGAAGTGAATCTCACATTTATGCGTCATTGCTAATAATAATAATAATAATAATAATAATAATAATAATAATAATAATAATAATAATAATAATAATAATAATAATAATAATAATTTTAAAAAATTAATAAAAATAAATACTTAAAAATAATATGTAGAGATTTGAGTGCCATGCGTGGGTTCGTAAGCAATCGATTAGAAACCGTATACAGCAACGATTGAGAAACACTCGATAGTTGAACAACGTTTTGATCGACAAACCGACGTATACATCTAAAAGTCCACTGAGATACCAGAACGAATTTTTTGGCTAACTCATTTCTAAAGAAGAAAGTGCTAACGACTTGTAGAATGAACCAATAGACCTCCAGTCTAATTAATTGGAGAAGACAATGATAAAAGATGATAGCACCGTGCGAGGTGGCCTTGAATCCATTGTTATTATAGAACTTGACAACGCATACAATATTGAATATTGCAAGCAAGACTGTACAATGTGTCCATAGGACATGGCGAGTTAAGGGTTTGATCCCTGGCTTCTTCCTCTGCCTTCAGCTGCGGCGGCAAAATCCCCTGAAATCCAATCCACCTTTCTCAGTCATTGCCTCGTTTCAGTATAGGCTACGGTTGCCTATAATATTATATACACAGGCATTGGGGGATTTATCGATGATGCTTATATTGAAACAGTTCCATCCTGTGTTGACTCTATGGCAACAGAGCAGCTAGCGATCTGGGAGACTGCAGGCCTGCTGCAGTGAGTGGATCTGGTTTGATAAAATATGATCAATATGAACGGATTGATCGAGGACGTCCTCTCTCCCTCATCATTCCAATGATTGGCCGAGTCCTGTCCTTCTGTTTCCTCCTTATTCGGAATGTCAATGAGGCAATGCGATTGGTTGCAGCAGTTGTCCTTCGATTGAAAACAGATCTCTGCAACCATATCACCATTCTCTATATTGCTGCTGGGATTTCACGACCGGTATAGGGGGGGGGGGCACCATGGTCTAGTTTGTAAATTGGATTATATATGGCAATTTCTTCGTCATCATACGATCCGCTATCGATATAATTTATAGCCAAACGGACGCGAGATAAAATAATCTTCTTTATAAGGCGCCCAGAGGTTGGTTTCGCTCAGATGGGCTGCGATGGTTCATCAAGGTTTTATGGATGACCGATAAATATAGGCCTATCTGCCAAAACGCCACATTTGTATGGACTTGTGTGACATCCTGCAGCACTCACCATAGATAGACGTGTTTAGCGGTTTCTCATCCGAAATGTGCAATTTCCAAATTTGTTAAACAACTTCTTTCTGTTTTCAGTGTTTTGTCATTTGGAAACCCATCAAATGGAAACCCAGACATTTTATGGCTACCCTGCTGATATTCACACAGCATATGCAGCTTTGATCGCTGCAAAGTAGACTGCTGCCTATATATAAATTATATAATTATATATATATATATGATTATATATATATATATATATACAGTAAATCCGGAAATACTGACGGTTGTCATCTCCACATTTTTACTTCTTCTTCCCATTGCATCGAAGCATTGGGTCCAATTAGTTCTTCCATGCAGGGTTGATTTCATCCATGACGTTGGCCAGAGCCATTCGCATGGTTTCTAGAAGTGACGTGAGGTTTATTTTGAGGCACGTTTAAAACTTATTATTGCAGATGACGAGACCTGATTTCCACGAATACCGATTACAGTTCTATAGCATGACTCTTTTTGGCTTCTGAATCAACAATAAGGATGGCGATGATGATGTTGCTTGTGATGCTGCTTATATTGATGTTGCTTGTGCATGATGCTGTTGATGGAGATGATGATGATGATGATTATGATGATGATGATGATGATGATGATGATGATGATAAATTCCGAAGGATCATGAATATAATGCTTCGTGATAAGTAGCAGAAGTAGTAGCTATAGCAATGATGATCTTGGATGTACAATTGTACATAGCCTACATGTAAGTGCTCTTCGTTTCCTTGGTCTACATAGTGCAGTCAAGCATATGAACCATCGTTCGTTCGTCCGTCCGTCCGTCTGTCCGGTTAGCACACAGTGCAATCCTATAATTTAGATCATTTAGATCATTTAGATCATTTAGATAGGACAGCCTATACACGCAAGCGACGTATTATCATATTAGGAGCTCGCGAGGAAAAAGTCATTTCGTGCCATGGCCACAGTTGAATGGCCGTCAACAATCCGACGATATCCGACGATATCCGACGATACTCAGAGGTTGACGACATGCATCGCTGCCTATGTATTTTTATGAACTTTAAATCAACGATGGTATAATTAATGAGACAGACAGACAGACACACACACACAGAGAAAAATAAAAATAGAAAGAGAAAGAAAGAAAGAAAAGAAGAGCAAAAATCTAGAAATGGAAAGTGAATTGACAAGGAGCGAAAGAGACAGGAAGAGAAGAAGATAACGAGAGAGGGAGAGAGAGGGGGAAGGAGAGAGAGAGTGAGGGAGAGAGGGAGAGAGGGAGAGAGGGAGGGAGAGAGATAGAAGGGAAGGAGAGAGGGAGAGAGAGAGGAAGGGAGGAAGGGAGAGAGGGAGGAAGGGAGAGAGGGAGAGAGGGATAGAGGGAGAGAGGGAGAGAGGGAGAGAGGGAGGGAGAGAGAGAAATAGGATTGAAGGAGAGAGAGAGAGAGAGAGAGAGAGGAAGGGAGGAAGAGAGAGAGGGAGGAAGGGAGGAAGAGAGAGAGGGAGGAAGGGAGAGAGGGAGTGAGGGAGAGAGGGAGAGAGGGAGAGAGAGAGGGGTTGGAAGGAGAGAGGGAGAGAGGTAGTGGAATTGTGGTATTCTCCAAAGGGAGAAAAACGGATGGAAAGAGGAAGGCAGATAGAGATTGCGTATAAAAGGTGAATGGTATAAGCAAGATGGTAGGTGCATGGATGGAGGAAGAAGGGAGTGGACATCAGACACATTAATCTCAATACAAGTGCTTTCCTTTGCAACAACTTTCTTTGCTTTGCAACACACGTTTAATAGCCTATCTGTCTGCAGTAGAATTGAGACGCGATGAGTCAGCACAAAAAGTTTAATATTATGGCCGTGAAGCACAGCTCACTTTGGAGCATAGTTTATTTTTGTAGTATGAGAACGCTCACGTGATAATAATTAATTATATCCGTTCTAGTTGAACAATGAACATCCTACCTAGACCATGTTAAAAACTTTTCAGCCTGTCAGCACGATTTGTCAAAGCAAATTCACGTGTATATATATATATATTTATATATATATATATATTGCACCATTCTCCGCTTCAGACTTCTACTTTATGTTAATACATAACTGACGTTCTACATATTTTTTATTGAGACCATGTATATTGTTATCCATTGCAGACACAGTTGGATAGGTATACAGTTGGAGTCTATACGAATGCAAACGTACCTATATAGGCCCACAGGGTCTTCGACGGTCTTTAAACGGCCCAACAATTGAATGGAGTATACCGGGCTATAGTTTCTGTCATGCACTCAGATTAACGTATACATCGCGTTATTTGCATACTATAAACCGACCCAAGATTTACCTCGTCGCATCTCTGAAAAATGTCATTTAGGCTAGTAACATCATAACTATTATATGGAATGCCTCGAATATCTTTTCCGGTGCTATCAGTCGGAATGCTGGAAAGCTTATATATATATATAATATCAGTCGGAATGCTGGAAAGCTTATATATATAAATTATATATATATATTTATATATATATATATTACATATAATACATGGACGCTTTCCAGCAGAAACGATCAATGACGACGTCAACCTGTGCACATGTGTAGCGGATCAAATGGAGTGACATTCCCGTTTCCATTCACGTTCCCGTTGCAGTTTCCGCTCCCGCTACCGTTCTCGTACCCATTCCCATTCCTGTCATCTCTTCCTATGGCTCAACTAATGGTGCCGTAAAACTGTGGCTAGCCTTAGCTAACGACGACCAGTTCTCATTATGTGGTATATCGTTGTTTAGTTACATTGGAAGAGACTTCGCGGGAGACATCCTCAAGGTATACGTAGCTGGTGTCTTATGTCTCGAGGGATAACTGTGGATCACTGAAATCTCTTTAGGCCATCGACGTGACAGAAGAAGACTGTAATCGGCGGATAAGAATAAGAATTGCTGGCAGCACCCCATGCGGCATGCAGTGCAGGAGGAGGACTTGCGTCTTCAATGAATTGTTTAAAAGATGCTAAACAACTCTGGTGCCGGAAGACGGTTGAATAGCAACACGCTAGCACAGAGATCAGCAGGACGAGGATTCTAAACCCACGAGCCATATAAAATGGCATATATATTTGTGTGTGTGTGTGTGTGTGTGTGTGTGTGTGTGTGTGTGTAAAACACGTTTAAACGCATATATCTGAGAGTTAATCACATACATGTACAGTTGCAAAAGGAATATAATTATGAGGTTACTGAGCGTTTATAATACAGAATCCTAGTGGTATCATTGGCATAATATTTTTCATGAAGTTCAACATTTGAGACGGTGAACGTACGATGTGTTAGCAACTGAGAGTAGGACAGAAGAAACCTCGTATCACTTGATTACCATTGTTATCATTCGTCACTGCTTGCAAAGGATGTCGCCACTCTGCTGCATCAACCTCTGCTCCTGCAGTCCATGCATGTGGCAGAAGACTTCACACGCATGTATAACATTGTATAAAAGTATAGGTCTATGTATATTGTATATGTATATAATTAATACATATATTGTGCAGCATATGGTTGACTCAGCCTTCCACTTCATATGGAGGTAGTAGCAAAACAATGTAATAAGTCGTTTAAGTTGACAAAGCCATGGGCGCCGACTCTGCAAGGCCCGTGAGTGCTCAGCACCACCAGAAATTGGCCATGCGAGGCCCTCCTATGCATGGGCACCACCTGAAATCAGCCGGCAAGATGTGCTTTTAAGATATTTTTTCTCTGTTGGGATTGCTTATCTATAAAAATCATTCCATCTTTAGTATACTTTTTAAAATCTCAGTTAGTTTACCTTACAATTACTCCAGTTTTATCCCATCTGGCATACAGTCTGAACTCCATTGGTCCTAAACCGATCAGCGAATACTAGGAAACGCCGAAATCCTGCTTATTCGATCCGCTTCCGTAATTTTTTTTATTACGGACGAAGGTGACGATTTGAATGAAATTGTTTCTTTAGGCCTATAATTGTATACATGCTCAATAGTGTTCTTCAGTGCTCGAGAGTCACCTCCCAGCACCATAAAAGCGGGATATTGTTTTGTCTTTAAAAACTACTTCAAATACCATTTGAAAAACTATTCCACAGTGTTAATATTGGCTCACTAAACAGTGGCTAATTGTCTGATTTCTTGTGCAAAATTTGAGTATGTTGACCTAATTGAGGGAGAGTGCTCCAAGACGCCCATGAAAACGAAGATTGTGTTTTTCTTCTGTGTGGATTACAAGAGAAATAGGCTACATCAAACACAAAGAATGATCCAAAAAATTTAAATTGGGAATAACCTTATTTTATTGAAGTTTTAAATAATGTCTTTATGCAATGAGATAATAGGAAATTTTGACAAGGATGTCATGACGTTAAAATGACAGCCTAAGGTTCTACCATCGCAGTGTGGCAATAAAAAAATCTAAAATGGGGAGGAGCACATCCCCTTCCCAAACCCCTTCCCAGCTCGGCACTGTGCTTCTCGGCGATCATACATTGGCAGCGAGTTCGTCCCTTAAAACCAGGACCAAGTCTCCGCCTATATGAACAGTGGTGATTTCAATAAGTCTCCTATAAAAAAGGGTCAAAAAAATTTTCGCGCGCTCACGCGCGCATATTTTCTCATTCTTTTGGGCACCCCCACTCTTCGGGTCAACTCGGCGCCTATGGACAAAGCCATGTATTTGTTGTGCTGCAGTCGATATTGCAAATCTTCTCTATAACTATAATTATTAATTATAGAATACGGATGACCGACATTAGCTAAAGACATAATTTTAGTGTCAGGCTTGTTTTGTCCATTGAAAGCTAAAAATAACTCGTCGTCTGATAAACATGCATGCTCGATTTAGTGGATTTAATGGAATAAGTCGTTTCAGTCTCGTTAGTGTAGTCTGCCTCAATCCATGACGATCATTCGTCAGACGTTTTGCTGCTCAACTGCTACTGCTGCTGCCATTGCTGTTGCAACTGCTGCTGTTGCTACATTGGCAGCTGTTTCTATTGCTTCGGCTGCTGTTTCTATTGCTTCGGTTGCTGTTTCTATTGCTTCAGCTGCTGTTTCTATTGCTTCAGCTGCTGTTTCTATTGCTTCAGCTGCTGTTTCTATTGCTTCGGCTGCTGTTTCTATTGCTTCGGCTGCTGTTTCTATTGCTTCGGTTGCTGTTTCTATTGCTTCGGCTGCTGTTTCTATTGCTTCGGCTGCTGTTTCTATTGCTTCAGCTGCTGTTTCTATTGCTTCAGCTGCTGTTTCTATTGCTTCAGCTGCTGTTTCTATTGCTTCGGCTGCTGTTTCTATTGCTTCGGCTGCTGTTTCTATTGCTTCGGTTGCTGTTTCTATTGCTTCGGCTGCTGTTTCTATTGCTTCGGCTGCTGTTTCTATTGCTTCAGCTGCTGTTTCTATTGCTTCAGCTGCTGTTTCTATTGCTTCGGCTGCTGTTTCTATTGCTTCGGCTGCTGTTTCTATTGCTTCGGTTGCTGTTTCTATTGCTTCGGCTGCTGTTTCTATTGCTTCGGCTGCTGTTTCTATTGCTTCGGCTGCTGTTTCTATTGCTTCAGCTGCTGTTTCTATTGCTTCAGCTGCTGTTTCTATTGCTTCGGCTGCTGTTGTCACCGATTCATTTAACAGGATCGGTCAGACATATAGGACAGCTGCACAGCTGATGATTTGCTAATTAGAATTTTAGATGAGAATAAAATCATTCGGTCTATAATTCGGGATCTTCGACAAATCCTTGCAGACAGACAGCGACGTATAGGTCTAATTGCAGAGATAGTAACATCGTCGTTGACATCTTTGACCGCATCTCTAATATCTCTATCTTCCGATGACGAGCCGTAGACCTATTATAGGCCTACTTTGTTGCGTAAACACGACAATTGCTTTCAAGCGAATGAACGCAATATATAGAGCTGGACCATTGTTCGCTGACTGCATGATTGACAACAATGCTCTGCTGTGACAATTTTATTTTCTAGAGCAATCTAGACGATTCTGATGGGGTCTTTAGCGGCGTAGAAAACAATAATCTGAACGAATAATCTGTCTAACTCATAGCCTATAATTATTATACATTCACCTAAAATCCTATAATTATCTTGTAGGTAGACTTCAGATGAATGCATGGATTTAAGCATACGCTTGACCGTGGAGCAATGCATGCATGCATATGCAGTTTGCATGCTATTGCTTAGTCGAGTGATGCTTCTTCATATCGGTCTACATGGATTCCACATGGATCTCCATATGCGATCCATATTCCATATGGGATCCAACGGAACCCACGTCCCACCTGGGCATCATAAAATGCTCATGCATGCAATGCTGACATGACCATTTGAATCTCATGATCGCATGAGTTATGATCGCATGAGTTATGATCGCATGAGTTATGATCGCATGAGTTATAATCGCATGAGTTATGATCGCATGAGTTATGATCGCATGAGTTATGATCGCATGAGTTATGATCGCATGAGTTATGATCGCATGAGTTATAATCGCATGAGTTATGATCGCATGAGTTATGATCGCATGAGTTATAATCGCATGAGTTCAGACAAACGAGTGCTCCGCTTACCATTCGCTCGTCACTCTACTTAAAAGTCAGTTTAGCATATTAGCCGATTACCAGCGCCACACACATTCTAAGCTGCATGATCTGCATCCTCCTACAAGGCTAAACGGAACCGGCTAAGATGCCATATGATTGTATATAATCACAATATACACATAGGCCTATACATGTACATGTACGGGAATCCATAAAACAGCCATGTTTAAAGAAGGTGTGTAGGCTGTGCGACGTCAATATACAATACATGTACACGCCTTTTGACTGTCTATAATCGTAAACTAATATTAGTCTTCGCAGATAGGCGTATACGCTGAATGTTGGCAATTTTTCTAACCCCGTTTCTGTACAAGCTGCGTATAAGCTGTAGCCATAAGTTCATTTGATGATGGTCGATGTCTGCATGGTGTTCAATGCATGGTAATAACAGACTGACCGAATCGAACCATTCAAGCTTAAGGACTGGTGTAATTCTTCTCTCGCAAGTCTCTACAGAGTATAAGGCGGAACCCTCGGGGAGTTTGCCTACACTCGTCATGTACGTGATGCATATACGAAAGGAAGCGTTTCTTGTTTGGCATCTCATTGCAGACGCCGTCTTGAACTGTGTGCGTTGTATCATTGTATATACAAATTATACATGTAGCCTGATGTTATGTGTCTTCATTGGTATATTTCAGTGCGCTTGCATTTGCCGGTAGTCGCATTTATGGACTGACGGTCGATTAAACCAGAATTGCCTCTGGGAATTATTCTGTGTGATATAGCGCTGATTAAATTTGAACTGAAATTGAAGACATCGAAGAATCAGAAATGACTGTTGTACCAGCGTGGTGGTGATGTGTACCGCTGTACCAGTGTGGTAGTGATGTTTACTTGAACGACAACTTCTTCAATGGAAAGTTGCTAAAGTTGCAAAGAAAGGTGCTAAAGTTCTTTCATTGGGTAATCGCAATCGTAATCTCTAAACTTATAAAGCGCCACTCGAAAGCCAAGCGCGGAGCACCAGCTTATTGATGAGCGCTGAGTTGAGTCAAAAGGTTGTCCGTAAGAGTAGACCATGGTGGTCCGGGTCGGGCAACACTGATAGTGTTTTGACAATACTCTTAGTAAACAGCATAGTTTCGTGTTTCTAATATTAATCAACACACCGCAAAATGATTACAAGTCATAGTATGATGAATGCATGACTTGTAATCATTTTGCGGTGTGTTGATTAATATTAGAAACACGAAACTATGCTGTTTAGTATTGTCAAAACACTGTCAGTGTTGCCCGACCCGGACCACCATGGTCCACCATGATTGCAAGTTATAACAGGTGTCGAATTTTGCTGTATGACAACAATGTAAGGTATCCGTCACATGGTTGCTGCTATTCAAGGACCAACGCTTGCCCTACCCCTTCCCGCAAGTGCTCAGAAAGTATAGGAAAAGAATAGGAAAGGAAGGGAATGGTTGTCTTTACATTGCCAGGATGTTCTGGCCCAATAAGCGGCAGGACGGCGTTTAGATTTGAAAATAAGTGCATGGACTCCGTTCATGGCCGTCCACTCACACCTTAAGCCCTGCTTGGTCCTCTTATAGGTTTGCTCTCTCTATTCACTACTTTGCTTAAATACAGACATACGACGTGCTGCCTGCAAGATAGACATATCCACATTTTATAAATGAACCTCGGTGTCTCCTCAAAACGCAAAGAGTTAGGTACCCTTTCCCGTATACAGCTCTCGCAAAAAATTGCACTTCAAATAATTGCCAATCAATTAATCGTTGCAATCTGCCTGCATCTGTTTGCATCTGTTTGCATCTGTTTGCATCTGTTTGCATCTGTTTGCATCTGCTTGCATCTGTTTGCATCTGTTTGCATCTGTTTGCATCTGTTTGCATCTGTTTGCATCTGTTTGCATTTGTTTGCATCTGTTTGCATCTGTTTGCATCTGTTTGCATCTGTTTGCATCTGTTTGCATCTGTTTGCATCTGTTTGCATCTGTTTGCATCTGCTTGCATCTGTTTGCATCTGTTTGCATCTGTTTGCATCTGTTTGCATCTGTTTGCGTCTGTCTGCATATGTTTGCATCTGTTTGCATCTGTTTGCATCTGCTTGCATCTGTTTGCATCTGTTTGCATCTGCTTGCATCTGTCTGCATATGTTTGCATCTGCTTGCATCTGTTTGCATCTGTTTGCATCTGTTTGCATCTGCTTGCATCTGTTTGCATCTGCTTGCATCTGTTTGCATCTGTTTGCATCTGTTTGCATCTGTTTGCATCTGTTTGCATCTGTTTGCATCTGTTTGCATTTGTTTCCAGCCATTGTGCTGCGTGTGGGTCACTTGATCGATAAACTGCATCAATGTGTTTCGTGGATGGACTGCTTGAACGATCAGAAACGCCAGCTTATGGTCTTCACTCTCCTAGCCAGGATCGCCGAGAGAGAGAGAGAGAGAGAGAGAGAGAGAGAGAGAGAGAGAGAGAGAGAGAGAGAGAGAGAAAGAGAGAGATAGGATGAGACCCAGCTCTCAGCATGCATAGGCTACACGCGATGTCACAGTTAACCTAATTTACATGTAAATATAGGTCTGCGAGTGCACATCCTAAACTAAACCTCAGAATTTACATTTTAATAGACCACGTTCATCCACTCTGAATGCTGTGATGCCAGATAGAAGCTATTCACTTCACGCGGACACCAATGCATAAACTCTGACCCAAATACACATTGTATATAGCCTACATGTAAATGTAATAACGACGTACAATGTATTTGTATTCTTTCGAAGATGGCAATAATTTTATATTCCTCAATTATCATCCAATTCGTTCGCACATGTTGTGACGATCCGCCCAACGTTCAAGAGAGTGTCGAAGAGAAGAGGCTATTCGCCTATATAACAGTATAACAGTATAACTGCACGGGCGCGGTGGTGTAGTGGTAGGTTACTGTGCTTTGGAGCCGGAGGGTTCCAGATTCGAATCCACCTCAACTTCCTCAAGCCGCCGCGTATACATGCAGACTGTATTAAGTTTGAAGGGCGCTACAGAAATGGAGAAATAAATAAAAGAAAAATTTTAAAAAAATAAGCTGAAAATTTCTTTACAGCGGTGGCAAGACAAATCATAATTCAGTTCCATGAGGGATGATTAATTAATTAATTAATTTTCCGATGGTTATAAGCCTCTCATGACGCGCAGACTCTAATCGTAAGCCGGTCTTATCTGGAGACTGATGGTCGGACGTCGTCGTATAGGCTAACATAATTATGAGCACAGATCATTTGTCACATATTCATGATATTCTACGTCGACATCATTCTGCAGTGTCGTTCCAAGGACGGTCGATGGCTTTTTTCTGCAGGACGTCGACTCTCAAGTATCCAATGATCCTCGAGATGTCGGCAACGCTTCCGGATGTGATTCAGCTGAGGTTTATAGGGCGTCGACGGTGGCGGCCGCGGTGGAGGCAGATTTATTAATGACCCTGCTATCAACGAGAGGAGGAGGAGGAGGAGGAGGAGGAGGAGGAGGAGGAGGAGAAGGAGGAGAGGAGGAGGAGGAGGCCATTGATGTGATGATGAGCGCTACAAATGTTGGACTCCATTAGCAAAGCTATGAAACTAAAGGCGTTGAGCCTAGGGCTTGATGCGTTATAGACTATATTTACAGATCATTTTATACATTAACACGTTTATGTGAAAAATCTCATCTCTGTAGTAATCCTCGCAAATCTATAACGACCGAACACCATACAAACCATTTCGTCGTTTGACCTATTAGCAGCTGCTGCATGGATGTCTGTGCATTTGCTTCACACAAAAAGATTGGTAGTTTTGTTGTCAGTGTTAACACGCATCAAGTAATTGACCTTCGATCAACTTTAGCGTCTACGAGACATAAATTTTTTAAACAATATAGGCCAAATTTGAAGCAATAGACTATAATGAAGCCAACCTACGATGTCTCTGCATGTTCATCTTTGGGCTGGCGAACGAATAACTTCGGAGGAATAATAGGCCTATAGTTCAATGCAAATATAGGCTACGTTAACTAGTGAGTTGGAACTCGGAAATGTTATCTCATGAACTGTTGTCCTTCGAATGTAAATATCAGATATTTTAGGCGTCATCGGTGAATAATTCCGTCCGAAATGCGCTGATTCGTATAATGTGATGTGACTAGTTAACAGAAATGCAGCGATTACCGCATATACACGTGACCTTGAATTTAGACGCCAAGGTCAACGGAAAACGAATGACTGCTTCCATTGCGAGAGAGTTTTGGTCAGTCCTTCGATAGCAGCAATGGTCAAAATTCGCAGCTGTGAGTCAGACAATGAAACCATAAAGAAAGAGATGCGGAAATAAACCACATGAAAGTTGGTGACAGAAGAATCGATTAAACTGATTCTTTTATGTTGCAGGACAGACAGATACGCAAGGATCGAAGAACAGCGACTAAGAGAAGGACAGTGTGTGTGTGTGTGTGTTTGAGAGAGAGAGAGACAGACAGACAGAGACCGAGAGACGGGAGACAGAGAAACAGAGACAGAGAGAGACAGAGACAGAGAGAGACAGAGGGAGACAAAGAGAAATAGAGCGAGACAGAGAGAGAGACAGAGAGACGGAGAGAGATGGAGAGAGATGGAGAGAGACAGAGACAGACAGAGACAGAGAGACAGAAAGAGACAGAGACAGACAGAGACAGATGCAGAGATAGACAGAGAGACAGACAGAAAGAAAGAGAAAGAGACACACACACAAAGACATAATAATGATAGTTAATTATCAACAATCTACTTGTGCAACATCAAACTTATAATTAATTAGGTCTATAAGATTTTCGCTCGTAGGGAACGAGAAGGCATCGTAGTCATTTAGATGTGATTGATGTCTTTGGCTCCGATTCTTCACACTGCTATTATTCCTTTTCTCACTCATAAATTATGTACGGTTCTTCGACCTCCGCTATAGAAGCTGTTTGTCTGTGTTAGAGATTAACTGACCTTCCAGAAACTGGTTGGATCGACGGCTATCGACTGACGACACCTATATATATATATATATATATATATATATATACTGTGCATCAGACGTAAGTACAATTGAAGTCGTCACCGAATGAAACTGACTTCTAAATAACACTCTATCGGTGTCCATAATGAGTCCACTCTCTGTCCACTCTCACTGTCCACTCTACGTGTAAATAACACACCGCCGCCTGTCACGAAATAGAGTATCCCCCGTATTAATCGTATCTCCCCAAATGAGGAAAAGTCGAAAAGCCACTTCCGTGTGAATTTATTTTTTGCAAATTAATTTTCATCTGCTTTGTTTTGACCAATGACACTAACGGGTATGTTTATTTTTTTATTTTGCTTTGGTTTTAAATCACTTAAACCTTTTGAAACACTTAAAAACACTTAGAGTCACTAAATAATTTCGAGTTGCCTTTCTCTGAACATTGCTTAGGACACTTAAAACAATTAGAGTCACTTTAAATTTTGATTAGAGAATAAATTTTTCAATTATACGCATTTTAAAAAAATGGGACAGAATGGTTTATCCCCCCGGATAGTCTAGGCCGGTTAATTCCAACCGGGGGGATAGACTAATTCATCCCCCCCGGATAGCTTTCTGGGGGGATAATCCTTTTCGCGACACCGGCGCAGACGATAGCCTATTATAGCCTACACTTTAGCGTCCGCGGCTGTTGACTGAATAGCTGCGAGCAGATTGGATTCCTGATTCCTGCAACTGTTGTCTGTCAGACTATTTATCATTCGTCTATTAACTCTATTTCATTTCAATGATTAATTAATTATAATTAATGGTCTGATGTAATACGTAGAAGCCTAGAATTTCTTCAAGCCCAACTATATCCCCATTAACCCATACTACGACCGATCGAGTTGACAAATAATGGCGACCGAAAGAGTGGGATGTAATGTAATGTAATGTAATGTAATGTAATGTAAATCTTCGAGAATTTCTCAGCGCCCACAAAAGCCACGTCAGGGAGACCAGCTTATTCACCGGCGCTGGTTAGATCGCTTGGATGGTTAGATAGTGTTCGGATCTTGAACAACTTCTAGACTACAGCTGGTGCTGCTGCTGCTGCTGCTGCTTCTGATGCTATGTAGACTTTATCCCAACGTTCGCAGAAATTGAATCATCCAATCAGCGCGTGACACTTCATCTTCGTATGAAGTATATCACGGTAACTATTCTTCCAACTAAGTCTATACTTTAATCTCTGATGGGCTCGTCATCTTCAGCTGCACTGGTCGATTAATCATGAATCAATAGAATTGCTTTAATCGTTTCTGCTGTTATCGAGACACATGATTGGCTGTGTGTGTGCAGTGTGCAGTTTGATCACTGGAATGAAGCCAATAATATAATATTATCTTATAAAATGATTTGCTGTATAATTGTATAGGCCTATATTGAATCTTATCTCTTGCTGCGAAATTGGAATAGATGTGGAATAAGCATAATAATTATTATTATAATGCGTCAAACACGACAATGCTGAGCAATATATTAAGATAAACTCGATATAAAAATAACATTTGCTGTTTGCATTTTCCCCCGTGGAATCTCAGCGGAAACTGACTAGTCTTTAATTTGTGACGAAAATTCCATTAACTGGTCTCACCATACAATGCAATGACGACGACGACGACGACGACCGAAATCAAGAAAGGACGAATCATCGCAGACAGAGATGGCGCCACTAATGAAATCATTCATCCGTAATAATAATAATCGGCAGCTACACATGTACAGGACAGCGTATGCACCAGGAATCAGCAGACTATCAATCGATGGCACGCCAACATGCAGCCAACAGCCACTATATCAAACAACACGCCAGCTGACAATTATTGACAACAGCGCCTCCTCCTCTCTAAGATCTCTTCATGGAAAGGACGGCTCTCTTCCACTACCCACTGATCACTGACGAGCAAAAAAGATCCGATGCATACAAAGGCGCCATTGATTATTCCTCTCGCAATGATTAATTAAGTTCAAACTCTGTGACCGCTGTTATTCTTCGAACTGGCTGCCATTAGGTGCAAACTGTTCCACTGCGCATGCGTCGGTGTGACAAATTCTCTCAAGTCACGTGCGTAGCCAATGCTTTGAAGCAGACAGAGGCAAGAGGCAGACTGCAGTTGGACTTCAGAAGTCACGTATACAATGGCACAGACTCCGGAAAAAATATGAATTCGATTTGTTGAGGAAACTCTGATACGCTATGTTTATATTTAGAGAATACTTAATTACGCTACAGTTACAACTGTAGCCTTATATATAATATATAATTTATATTTAATATATAATTTATATATATATATAATATATATGCAATAATACCATCCACAGCCGATGTCCAAGTTCAAAGCATCCGGTTGAGAGATTTCAAATAATTATTCACTTTGTCCATGCAAATGATGCAATCATCGTTTTTCATAAGATCAGCAAGCAGCGTATCGAGCATTACTAATTTGATAGTGCAATTCGCATCGTTCGAACGACTTCGTGTATCGTCTTATCTATATAAATATGCATAGGCAAAATATAGGCCTACCTGAAATTAACCTGAATGTGTATCTCGATCTTACGACGTCTTCCCCAGCGTAGGAGAGTGATGAAGCGTGATGTTGAACCTCGACGATATAAACCATTGACGCACTGATGAGATGGTGACAGAACTGTCAACTCAACCATGGATGAAATGCTGAGGCATTCGACCAAGCAACGTGTTGATGATTAATAATGGGTCAAACGTTTCTACAGCACTCAACAGCAGCAGCAGCAGCCTATAATTATATATAGATCTAATTAGGCCTATAGCCTATATACTCTGAGGTGCGGCGAGAAAACAAAATGAAGTTACTTAATCACAGGAGGGTGAAAGAGAGCATCAAAGCAAACTACGTTCCTCAATATCTTTTAAGAACGGATCATGCATGTATAAGAGTAGAGTAAATTAAGACTTTGTGAGTAGGCCTATGTATACCTGCAGTATGTGTCCTGTAATCCTCACCTTAGTCCTTAGTCCTTCCCGTGCAGATCTGAACATCGGACAACGTACGTAGTCTCTCCACTCTGTTCACCGCCATCTCAACAGCATCGTTCCATGTCATTTCCAGACATTACCGATCCTATCGCACAGTCTCCATGCATCCAGTTCTGCCTTGCCCCCTCTACTACGTCTCCCCCGGAGTTCGGATCGCTGCATATTTTGCTCTTCTATCCAGTTCCATTCTTGCTACAGCCTACATGTCCCATCCGCTTTAGTCGCCTCTTTCTGATGTCAATATCCAGTACTCTCCGGACTTGTCAATGCCGCGAAAAGGTCCAATATCACTCGGGAGACCACAGTAACTGTTAATAATAATAATAATGTAATAATGATATTATGGTCTTTGGTGGACGGTCCACAGCAAGAACCTTGGAGGACTGGGCCAGTGCACAGCACCTTGGTGGATCGGTGCACAGCACCTTGGTGGATCGGTGCACAGCACCTTGGTGGATCGGTGCACAGCACCTTGGTGGATCGGTGCACAGCACCTTGGTGGATCGGTGCACAGCACCTTTGTGGATCGGTGCACAGCACCTTGGTGGATCGGTGCACAGCACCTTGGTGGATCGGTGCACAGCACCTTGGTGGATCGGTGCACAGTACCTTGGTGGATCGGTGCACAGCACCTTGGTGGATCGGTGCACAGCACCTTGGTGGATCGGTGCACAGCACCTTGGTGGATCGGTGCACAGCACCTTGGTGGATCGGTGCACAGCACCTTGGTGGATCGGTGCACAGCACCTTGGTGGATCGGTGCACAGCACCTTGGTGGATCGGTGCACAGCACCTTGGTGGATCGGTGCACAGCACCTTGGTGGATCGGTGCACAGCACCTTGGTGGATCGGTGCACAGCACCTTGGTGGATCGGTGCACAGCACCTTTGTGGATCGGTGCACAGCACCTTGGTGGATCGGTGCACAGCACCTTGGTGGATCGGTGCACAGCACCTTGGTGGATCGGTGCACAGCACCTTGGTGGATCGGTGCACAGCACCTTGGTGGATCGGTGCACAGCACCTTTGTGGATCGGTGCACAGCACCTTGGTGGATCGGTGCACAGCACCTTGGTGGATCGGTGCACAGCACCTTGATGGATCGGTGCACAGCACCTTGGTGGATCGGTGCACAGCACCTTGTTGGATCGGTGCACAGCACCTTGGTGGATCGGTGCACAGCACCTTGGTGGATCGGTGCACAGCACCTTGGTGGATCGGTGCACAGCACCTTGGTGGATCGGTGCACAGCACCTTGGTGGATCGGTGCACAGCACCTTGGTGGATCGGTGCACAGCACCTTTGTGGATCGGTGCACAGCACCTTGGTGGATCGGTGCACAGCACCTTGGTGGATCGGTGCACAGCACCTTGGTGGATCGGTGCATAGCACCTTGGTGGATCGGTGCACAGCACCTTGGTGGATCGGTGCACAGCACCTTGGTGGATCGGTGCACAGCACCTTGGTGGATCGGTGCACAGCACCTTGGTGGATCGGTGCACAGCACCTTGGTGGATCGGTGCACAGCACCTTTGTGGATCGGTGCACAGCACCTTGGTGGATCGGTGCACAGCACCTTTGTGGATCGGTGCACAGCACCTTGGTGGATCGGTGCACAGCACCTTGGTGGATCGGTGCACAGCACCTTTGTGGATCGGTGCACAGCACCTTGGTGGATCGGTGCACAGCACCTTGGTGGATCGGTGCACAGCACCTTGGTGGATCGGTGCACAGCACCTTGGTGGATCGGTGCACAGCACCTTTGTGGATCGGTGCACAGCACCTTGGTGGATCGGTGCACAGCACCTTTGTGGATCGGTGCACAGCACCTTGGTGGATCGGTGCACAGCACCTTGGTGGATCGGTGCACAGCACCTTGGTGGATCGGTGCACAGCACCTTGGTGGATCGGTGCACAGCACCTTGGTGGATCGGTGCACAGCACCTTGGTGGATCGGTGCACAGCACCTTTGTGGATCGGTGCACAGCACCTTGGTGGATCGGTGCACAGCACCTTGGTGGATCGGTGCACAGCACCTTGGTGGATCGGTGCACAGCACCTTTGTGGATCGGTGCACAGCACCTTTGTGGATCGGTGCACAGCACCTTGGTGGATCGGTGCACAGCACCTTGGTGGATCGGTGCACAGCACCTTGGTGGATCGGTGCACAGCACCTTTGTGGATCGGTGCACAGCACCTTGGTGGATCGGTGCACAGCACCTTGGTGGATCGGTGCACAGCACCTTGGTGGATCGGTGCACAGCACCTTGGTGGATCGGTGCACAGCACCTTGGTGGATCGGTGCACAGCACCTTTGTGGATCGGTGCACAGCACCTTGGTGGATCGGTGCACAGCACCTTGGTGGATCGGTGCACAGCACCTTGGTGGATCGGTGCACAGCACCTTGGTGGATCGGTGCACAGCACCTTTGTGGATCGGTGCACAGCACCTTGGTGGATCGGTGCACAGCACCTTTGTGGATCGGTGCACAGCACCTTGGTGGATCGGTGCACAGCACCTTGGTGGATCGGTGCACAGCACCTTGGTGGATCGGTGCACAGCACCTTTGTGGATCGGTGCACAGCACCTTGGTGGATCGGTGCACAGCACCTTGGTGGATCGGTGCACAGCACCTTGGTGGATCGGTGCACAGCACCTTGGTGGATCGGTGCACAGCACCTTTGTGGATCGGTGCACAGCACCTTGGTGGATCGGTGCACAGCACCTTTGTGGATCGGTGCACAGCACCTTGGTGGATCGGTGCACAGCACCTTGGTGGATCGGTGCACAGCACCTTGGTGGATCGGTGCACAGCACCTTGGTGGATCGGTGCACAGCACCTTGGTGGATCGGTGCACAGCACCTTGGTGGATCGGTGCACAGCACCTTTGTGGATCGGTGCACAGCACCTTGGTGGATCGGTGCACAGCACCTTGGTGGATCGGTGCACAGCACCTTGGTGGATCGGTGCACAGCACCTTGGTGGATCGGTGCACAGCACCTTGGTGGGTCGGTGCACAGCACCTTGGTGGATCGGTGCACAGCACCTTGGTGGATCGGTGCACAGCACCTTGGTGGATCGGTGCACAGCACCTTGGTGGATCGGTGCACAGCACCTTTGTGGATCGGTGCACAGCACCTTGGTGGATCGGTGCACAGCACCTTGGTGGATCGGTGCACAGCACCTTGGTGGATCGGTGCACAGCACCTTGGTGGATCGGTGCACAGCACCTTTGTGGATCGGTGCACAGCACCTTGGTGGATCGGTGCACAGCACCTTGGTGGATCGGTGCACAGCACCTTTGTGGATCGGTGCACAGCACCTTGGTGGATCGGTGCACAGCACCTTGGTGGATCGGTGCACAGCACCTTGGTGGATCGGTGCACAGCACCTTGGTGGATCGGTGCACAGCACCTTGGTGGATCGGTGCACAGCACCTTGGTGGATCGGTGCATAGCACCTTGGTGGATCGGTGCACAGCACCTTGGTGGATCGGTGCACAGCACCTTGGTGGATCGGTGCACAGCACCTTGGTGGATCGGTGCACAGCACCTTGGTGGATCGGTGCACAGCACCTTGGTGGATCAGTGCACAGCACCTTCAATTGGACCGGTACACAGCACCTTGGTTGAACGGTGCACAGCACCCTGGTGGATCGGTGCACAGCACCTAGGTGGATCGGTGCATAGCACCTTGGTGGATCGGTGCACAGCACCTTCAATTGGACCGGTGCACAGCACCTTTATGGATCGGTGCACAGCACCTTGGTGGATCGGTGCACAGCACCTTGGTGGACCGGTGCACAGCACCTTGGTGGATCGGTGCATAGAACCTTGGTGGATCGGTGCACAGCACATTGGCGGGTCGGTGCAAGCACATAGGAGGGCTGGACCAGTGCACAGCACTTTGGTGGATCGGTGCACAGCACCTTGATGGAACGGCGCACAGCACTTCAGTGGACCGGCGCAGAGCACTTTGGTGGATCAGTACACAGCACCTTTGTGGATCGGTGCAGAGCACTTTGGTGGAACAATGCACGACACCTTGGTGGAATGGTGCACGACACCTTGGTGGAATGGTGCACAGCACTTCGGTGAGCCGGTGCACAGCATCTTGGTCGAACAGTGCAAAGCACCTTTGGGGACCAATGCACAGCACCACCTAAAAAACACAGAACATTAAAAATAGGAAAATTGATACACAAACAATGGTGGATTGACAACGTCCTGAAGTGGACTGGACACGTCGGCACTTACCTATTGAACGCTGCTCGCGACAGGAGGTGGTCCATTCGTTTAGCCATCCGTCGCCAGAACTTTGCCCTGCCAGAACTTTTGCTCTAACAGAATGTTTCTCTGCAAGAACTATTGCCCTGCCAGAATTTTTCTCTCCCAGAACTAGAGACTGCCAATGAATTTTTCATTCCAGAGAGCGGACGGACGTGAACAGTAAGAAACAATATGCCTGAACAAATTCTGGTAGGGCAAAATTTCTGGCAGGGCAACGACTAGGGCAACAGGTAGGGCAAAGGCCTTTTTACGAGGGCATTTGTCCTGCCATGCCCTGGCGTAGCGCCGCCACTGCAGCCTGTCCAGTGTAATAATTATTACCATAGATATATATGAACACGTTCAGACGATACAGATTGGCATTAATATTATTATTAGGCCCCTACCTAATACATATGCGCGTGAACTCGAACCTCTAAAAATAATTTTAAAGCCGCTTAGATAAAGCAGATGTAGGCCCTATAGAAAACTATAAAATCGAATCACTTAGGCTACGTCTGCAAATTCGTCTTTCTTCTTTCACTTCAAAAATCTTGAGGATAATTATTATAGCCTACTCTCGTCCGTAATGAGGTATTTTTTCAACTAGTATCAAAATGGTTTCTTAAATGAAACATAATTATTTAAGACAACACACGGCCTGCGTGATCAAAACCAGAGCCGTATTTTATCAAAACCACAACTGCACTCTACTGAAAATTAGCCTAAGCAACATTATTACGGTTACCTTATAATCTATGGTCAAATAGGGTCAAGAGGGGAAAGATGGACAGTGGGGTTCGATGGACACCCAACACAGAAATTAAAGAAACGTCATTTTCTTAATGTCCATCTTACCTCGGTGTTGGGGTAAGATGGACACCGTCTTTCGACTAGTTGTTAAAATACACGCGGTCGGGTACCAGCGTACTGAGAGGGGTGTGGCCTGTCGGTGATTGTCAGATGTAGGAGGAGGGCGTGTTTTGACTAAAGTTCAATAAGAAGCTCAGTCAAATGGCTAAGGAAATTCTGTAGACAGTAATTGTTCATCGTCTATCACTTGTATTTTATTTAATAAATATGTATATCGGCTTGTTATTTAGCACATTAAAGCAGACACCTCGTGATCGCATACTGTGTTACTGTCTGTGATACTCAAGGGTAGGGTGTCTGTCCATCTTACCCCTGCAAGAAGGGGTATAATGGACACGAATGCTCATCACCGAATTTATGTATTTCACAACAGATTACTCAACAACTCGGTATTTATATTGACTCTACGTAGGCCCTCGCTTCATTTTGGCCGTTCATGTTGCAGTATGTTATCAATTTTGTTGTAACAAAAGAAGTAGTGTCCATCTTACCCCACGAAAGTGCTACGTACGGTAGGCTACTGTAGGCTATGGTAGGTTAACATGTCACGATATCTGAACGATTTTTTTCATTATGAACAATGACGGGCATCACGCACACACATATAATTGTGTAGACTCTGCTAAAAATGTAAGTGAATATAGTATGTTGTAGAGCTGCAAGTCTCACCTGTCCATCTTACCATCACATTGTGTCCGCCTTACCCCCACGCCGGGTAAGATGGACATGACCTGAGGAGGTCATACTTGGATGCAAATTGCAGGAATTTGCTCAATCATTGAAGACTTTTTACTATACTGGTTAACAATACCGTGATACTTGCATACAATAGCATGTTTTAAAACATGTTAAAAGTTTATAGGTATTGTCATTATTGACCAAACAGTGCTTAAGGTGTCCAACTTCCCCCTCTCTACCCTAATATATATGTGACGTCATAATGCACTTCAATTTTCTTTATCGACATGAAAATGATGAAACTGACGACTGACGTCCGTGGTTCAAACCATCGACGTAGGCCTACATGTATTTTGGTTCAAACAACATATTGACGTCACATTTGAATACATGAAGACAATGTAAAATGATGTTGCTATATGAAAATGACGTCTACTTTGACAATAACTGAAAATTGTACAGATACGATAACATTAACTATAGGCCTATAGACCTAGTCTTCTACAGGCCTATAAATTTTTTCACTGACTTCATTAGGCCTATTGATTATTTAGTTATGTACATGTATAATATATATATATATATTCACTTTTTTAAATAACTGATTGCATGATGTTCCCGACTTCCCGCAGTGCACTAAACTTTGCAGGCGGATCATTAAAGTATATACTTACTTACTTATCGACAGCACATAGGTTATTCTAATACTAAAGTAAGTAACAAAGTAGGCATATACCTTGTACTTTAACCCTTTCGTTACGGAACCCGTCGCCGCGACGGGTTTACAACCCGTGCAAACGCACTGTGAAGTCCAGCATAACTAGGTGGAACACTGAAACTCCCGAACTGCAGCCTGAGAAAATATATAATTTATCTTCGCTTGTGAAGAAGAAAGGCTATATTTTTTCATGACAACGGTTGCGGTTGACTATTACATCGACGTATATAATATACGTCGAAGGACTATTACATTAGTCGGTCCTATAATAGCGCTACATAAAATTATTTCTCAGTAGGCATTTCTTCAACATACATCGATGTTGGTACCATCGATGGTTGGTACCACAGGTCGTTGGTTGGTACTTGGTCGTGCGTGGTTTTTCTCATAATATCGCGATGGGTTTTCTCAAGTGAAAGACTCAAAGTAGCCTAATACAACTATAAAAGAGATTATTGTATTGGAAGACTGAATAAACCATGCTGGCTTATTAAACATAAGCTAAACTTAGCAAGTCGTTATGAATTTCTTACGGCGTCTAGATGGAGTTTGTTAATTTGTTTTGTCATATTCATCTATTGCAGCTGAAAAACGTCTGTTGGAAACGCCCCTAGCGAGTCTTGAAGAACTGTCGGATTGTCCGCCCTGTCATTAGTCATCATTCACCCTGGATTATTTCAAACTATTTAGAAACTCGTGATGCACTGATGTTACTACTAAAATAGGAAGGAAACAAAAATCTTTTATCTTCTTCAGAGCGATTCTATCTTCAAACTTACTGATGGCTGAGTCTAAAGTGGAGAAGGAAGTTGTAACTTCTGGCAAAGTCACGGAAGGTAAGAAATGCGGTTTCATAGATTGCCAATCATTACACTTTGTTGTGATAGCCTACTTAAATAAAGAAACCGGACAGGAAAGTTATATGTCTTCTATGCGGGAGAGTCCCGGAATTGAAAAAGGCCCTCGTTCCGTGCAGGTTCTCTCCTGGACGGTATACGGACTGTTGGTCATAGGACGATCGGACATAGGACTATTGGTTATATGGACGATTGGTCATAGGTGATGTTAGTCATATGGACGATTGACCTTAGGCTCTATAACAATGTTCAGTTAAATCACTCAAGTATAGTTACCAAATACTTATTGAAAAAGTTAAAAACATGACAAGCTTTTACTTGATCATTTAGTTTAATGTAAAGAACATAAAACTCTAGAACTCTAGAACTCTAAAACTCCAAACAGCAACAGAGCAGAAAGAGCTTACTTGGCCTACTAGATAAAACTATAAAAACTCTTTAAAAAATATAAAAAAACTATAAAAACTCTTCACTCTATCACTGCAAATAGTTATCTTGTTTTTGTTTCATGGCCCTTTGTAGCTGAGCAACCTACGGATCGAATGTTTTTTAATTTCGTGGTAAACATTGTCCATTCTTTGAAGTGCTTTTTCAGACAAATACAATCAGTTTCATAATATTATATCATATAAGTTCTTAGAAGTCAGTTCATGCCTTCAAGTATTTATCTTAATAAGTTTGTTGATTGGCAGTAATTGGCAGTAATTATATTTGTCTACCAGTGCTAATTGTCTCTAATTGATACCTGCAAGCAATTACCCAATGAAGGTTGCCTATTTTACTTAGTTTAAAACTTTGTTGGTTTTTATTTTAAAAAGGTTTTTGTTTTTTTCTTGTTCTTTTATTCCGTTTTTTATTTGTTATGTAACTTTATTTATTTATTTGCTGTCTATTATTAATTTCCTTATGTTTTTGTGTGTGATATTCTTTACGTTTTCACCGTACTCTCAAGGATTCAGCTAACTAATGTTAATATTTGATTGTTTAACGTTATCAGTTAAAAAATAGGCCTACATGTGGTGGGTCCCTACAAGAAACGAAATTTATAAGAGTTTTTTTATACAGTCTTCTTAGGCCTATAATGAGTAACAATTTTCAGTACAATATATGTATAATTTAGTGCTTGCCTATAGTAATTATTTCTGATTAGATTCTAATTGCGTTATGTCAATCAGAATGAACTTATGCAGACTTCCCTTGGCTATGCGACACCTTCCAAGCTGTTCTCAATTTCACAAACTGTTGAAGACTTTTTCTCACTTGATCTCAGCGGGAGCGCCTCTGAGTAGGTACCTTGAAGGGGCGCTATAAAAATTATGATTGATTGATTATGTTTAGGCCTGTAATTGAAAATTGAAAAGATTTTAGTACCTTTAATTTTTCTCAATAGTTTACAGACATCTTTTGATATCAAGAAACCACTGACATGGATAGGAGAACTTTTGTACAGTTTCACTCTTTGAAAATATAAACAATATCTGCAGTAAAAATGTGACATTTTCAGCTTCCTTTAATATTGGTCTTTGCGGACTCGCACACTGTAAGGAATTACAATCCACTTTAAACAAGGAAAGAAATTGAAAGTGGAATCCAGATGTTTGGTACTTACCGTAGATGCTTTAATCGCATAATCCCATTTAACCCCAATTTAATAAACGTTTAATAGATTCGAGATAGCAATGTGTAGCTGAATATTGTTAGCTTATTTCTGGACCAATGTATTAAATGTGTTACACATGCAAGGGTGTATTCTGATTTTTTTAGGTGAGTACACGCTGACGCCGAAAAATCAACTTTTGTGGGTTTTTAATCATCAAACTTTCTCACGACCCTTCTCTTTTTTAGTCATCGGATGGTTTTTTGATGATTTTTTATCCAAAAAACCTTCCTCACGCCATAAAACGGTCTAATATCATGATTTCCCAGCGTAAATCGCGAATTTTTCTTGTTGTATGCTCGTCATTTTATTTCTGCGAACTTTTTTACTGTGGTCTTTGTGAGGTGAGTATATGCTGTATACCCTCGTGTACCCTACAGTACGACCCTGTAAGAATTTGCTGTGTACAATACAACTGCAATTTGATACTGTCCTTCCAAAGCTTGTGCCCATGCCTTGACATGCAACTGCAATTATATTGAAGAGCAATTGTGAGTGAAAGACTTGCTCAAGTTATACACAGTTTAACCACCTCGGACGAGGATCGAACCCATACTGTCCTTGTAACAGGTCGACCGCTCTGACCACTTGGCCACCGTGCCCCACAATGTATGCTACCATGTTCCTTTATATTATGTGTTACCATGTGCTTTATGTTAAGAGATAAGATTAGAATATTCTTTAATATACTAATTGCTATCCGCATTTTTGGTGTACAGATGGTATAATACACGTACATTATAGCCAATCAATAGTCACATGCTTTACAATAGCACTCAAAATCCTAAATCCAATATAAATATGTTCTGATAATTATGACAATTATTATTAGTGACCAATTATTTATAGTACTGCTATTTTGGTTTACATGGCATGATATTTAAATAACATAAAAAGCATCCTCGTTAGAAATGATTTCCTTGTTAAGTTGTCTGCCCTATGGATAATTCAATTATGCAGCCTTGGCCTCACGGAATAAGGCTGGCACCCCAATGGTGGGAGGATTGGGTTCAACACATGTTCTTGATTAAGCAGGACAGCTGCGAAGTGCTGCCTGTTTGCCAATCTACATAACTCCTCGAAGGTAGGGTTGTCCTCAGGCAGGTAGTGCAGGACTCAAATCAAACTGTCAAACATGGCCTGCAGTCTACCGCATTCCTGCTGCCCCCACAAATCCTCACCATGCTGGGGCCACATACAGCATGCGGGCCACTGTGGTCATAGTACAGGAAGTCACAGAGATTTGAGATCCCCCATGAAGAAGAGCAGAACTGGAACTTGAAACAATGTATGTAGTTGGCTTAACATGATTGACGTTTTCTAATGCAGGAGATACGAAAATGTACTTTCTATTTTTAGACAATCATGACCTTTACGTTGTTTTCCAGGTCACGTTCATCTTCCATTTACTTCTTTAACTTATATATTCATTGCGCTGTCCTTCAGCATTGGCTGAACTGCAGCACTATACAAATTGTATTCTTGCTGTTGTTATTAATCCATATATTCTTATTACTGTCTTCTATTGGTTCCTCTTAATCCTGTTTGACAAGATCTGCTACTGTAATACTTGAATTCACCCTCTTGATTTTTTTAGACTACAGGTGTTTCGTAGACTCTTAGACTTGCTCATGGGACTACCCAATGCCCATCTTCTTTTACAGGTCTACTCATATCTACATGCTTATTTACCCAAACATAATATCCCCAAGCATTGCTTGCTGTCTAAGCCCCATGTACTTTTAAAGGATAGTTATATTGACAGAAAGGTAGTTTAAATATCTGTTTATAGATTTTTTTGTCATGATTCTGAGGAATGCCTGACCGCTCTTTGTCTGTTGCAATATATATATATATATATATATATATATATATATGTATGTATATATATTATATCAAAGCTCTAGGGGCAGAATCTGATACACCATCTACGCATTTGCCTTTGTGATTTCTTTTGTAGACTATAATATTTTTTATTTTACTTCAAGTCCTGTACCTTGGAAGTAATTTTGACACCAGTGAGTCATGTCTTGGTCTTTTTATGTGTGTTGCACGCATTCTACTGTGCTTCTGCTTGCCACGACGATGTGTCATAGTTATTGTTGTGTGGCAGTTGTTGCTCACTGTTGTTGTGTCATAAGGCAAGCACACTGAAGCAGAAAGAATACATTTATATGTATAAGAAATTTCCAGCACAGAAGGCAACATGACTAGCTATATGAAAATGAATCATGACCGATTGTTGAATGCTGCTCGTTCATTTGCATAGTTGGAGCTTAAATTGCAACTCTAGATAAATATGGCCAATGACATGACTTAAAACTCTCCCCCACCCCCATTTGATTTCTCAAAGTATAAAAGATTGCACTTTATGAGGTTTATTTACACGTGTACCTCAAATGATACTTTTTTGCATGACAGAGAACTGAAAGGAGTTATATCTAGATTGCTTTTGTTATAGCTTGTCGGAAAAGTTAACTGCTGCTTATTCCACTATATTGAATTTTTATTTTAAGATTTAATAAAGAATATGTACCAGTATTTATTTTACAATTGATTACAAACTATCATAGCTCCCTTTTTGCTTTAGCCAAAGAAATTTCTTCCATGTATAAATTACATGCTGTCCTTCATGATTCATCCAATTGAACTTCTTTCAACCTCTATTCTAATCTGTCAAAAATGCTTATAATTTTATTGTAGGAAGTTCTGCTTCACCAACAACCTGGTGGTTGGTCTTAAATAAATTATTACACCCAGATAAGTTACCCATAAGCGTTAAGCTTGCATGTAAATTGATAACCTTTTTCACAGACAAATTTTCTGTAGCATTCTAAGTATTCTTCACAAAAAATTGCTCTATTATTTCAGTGGTGATAGGACTTCAATAATGATAATACAGTAATAATGATTATAACGAGTAAGGCCTTTCCAGACTTTTGATTTTATAGTGATTGTTATGAAAAGCCTTGAGGAATCCTGTATACCTCGAGGCAAAAAAAATGATGATGATAATAATGAATTCGTCGCCTAATTCAACTCATTTCTGTTGCTGCTCTGGTGCAGTGTCAAGATAATACGTGCGTACTGCATAATGTGTTTATCTTGACATTGCATTGACTGATTGGAACAATATTAGTAGTCTAACCAGAGCTCTGTAAATTGAACATTTGATGACCAGGACACGAGCAGCAGAAATTGTTTGCATATGATACACAAACCACATAATACACAAACCAAGCTCAAAGGATTTAACTATCGAATCAGGAAGCTATAATACAGTCACAATGTAATATATTAAATTTATGTTCAAGGAACAAAGCATTTTAAAATTTGATATATTTAAATATGAAGGATTACACTGAAGCCATTTAGCTGTGCAAATATAATATATGAACAAATATTGTATTAAGAGTAGATTATACTCATAATATTATGGTAACATACATTATAATAGCATATAATATATCATATAATGATAAATAAAATTACTGTTATATGTTCATATATAATATTATAATATAATTTATATTATATAAAATAATAAATTATATATAATTGTAATAATACATGATGTCAAAATAACTCATAACTATATAAATCGTTTTTTATTTCTCTAGGAGCAGGAAAGATGACCCTTAGTGAATCCACCTACCCCCCCCCCCCAAGCACCTCTAGAGATTAAACACCGATGTACAGTTGTGACATACAGAGAATTAGGTATTGTCTCCCAAGTATATCTTAAGGGATATCTCTGGGAGTTGTGTGAGGCACAATGCGAGCTAGAGAACAGATGATTTTCGATTTGTTGATGTTTGTTAACTTGGAAGATGTCTGAAAAATAGCAGAACGTCTCTACACAAATGTCTTTATACAGTGACTTTTTCAGTGTCTTTTCAATGGCCAAACCTCTCAACTCTTCACATCCTTTGCACTAAATTGCAGCCATTAATGTTGTTTCTCTTTCTCTATGTTCATGTTCGTCTCATGTTGATTCAAACTTCCAGCCGCTATTTACTCAGCTTTTTAATATGGATAAATTGTTTTGTAAAATCAATTATGCTGTTGTAAATTAAGCATAATGATATTTTAAAGTGTGCTTGCTTTGCTGGTTAAGGGAAAAGCCAGAATTTCACCGGCAACACCAGTTACAACCTCATTTTTCTAGCTTATTCACCTCAAACCTCGCAGCTAAACAGAGTGCCACTACAACCCCCATTCCCCAAAATTTCTCTGGCAGCGCCGGTTACTCTAACTTCCATTTAAACACAGTGCCACCAGGACCACACCTCACCCTGCGGGCATGAATATGGTGCTTGCAAGGTTCTTAAGTTGCCTGATGCATTCATGCAAGTGAGAAACATTTTATTTACACTTCTGTATTGTTTCTTTATGGTGAGTTTGAGTCTTTGTCTTGTGACGCTTTGTAGTTTGTCGTCAGTTTCTGGCTTCAGCCGACGAAGGGCTGGCACAACGTCTGCAGAATGAAGAATGTAAGAACTCGTTGATTTTTTAGATGTTTTTCCATAGAAAATGTTTTACTCTTCTGCAGTGAATGTTGTCATTCTCGAGTTTACGCGTTTTATTACTAATTGTCTTTAGAGTTGTTTTGTAACTGTTAGCTAGCAGTTCTAAACGTTGCACAAAAATGCTCTTAGTAGGTTTTAAATGCTTATTTAAAGTTGCAAACACAGCCTTTGACGACATTTGTGGCGATATTTATAGATCAGCCCATCTGATCTTTAATTAGTCATATCCTCTTCTTGGTCATTGGTTTCTTCTCCACAGAAAAATGCTTTTATTCATCAGATTGGTCCAAGAAAATTAATGTTATTCAGCAGATCCTTTAAAAGCTCTGGAAACATGGACTTTTGATGATGCAGTAGTTAGGAATTTCAATACACTAGCAACAAAAATCAATAAGAATCATTAGAATTTGAACAGTTACAAGCTCATTTACCTGTGCGTAACTTTTTTGCTCCTCTCCTGTCTCTTCGTTCAAGTGTTCCTAACCAGTGACTACATCTAGCAATATTTTTTATATTTAGTTTTGTTAATAGGATTTTCAATTTTATATTTTTGGATTTTTTTATGTGACCAATTTTCATATTTTGCTAATTTTTAGGTACGCACATAAATTGATCAGCTGTTTTGCAAGAGAACAAAATTTGTTGAGTAGATGAGAAATGATAAAATATATTGAACAGGATGTAGCTGCCACCTTAAATCAAAGTATTACAACAGGTAGAGAAAGTCTTTCAAACAGTGAGCCCAGATCATATGTAGGTATCAGTTGAGTTGCGCTGCGTTTAAATTTGGCTGAAATCCTTGTTAAGCAGAGATGGAACGTAGAACGTCGTAGATGTTAATCTATTCTGGACTGAATGAAGGTTCAACCATGGTTAAACTTCCCTATTGTGTTGGGGAATTTTGCAGCGAGGAGGGTCTAGAAGGTGACGCAAGTTATGCAGCTCACTCGGTTGATAAGGAAGAGGATTAGTGAAACAATTGTTAGCTATTCCTAATATCCTATCCTTAAGTCATCTTTGTAAGGGCAGTCAGGGAATTCATCTAGCATTGTTTGGTACATTCAGAGCATGACTCTGTCTCGGCCCCTAGCAAACATCCACCTTTGCTTACAGATTCAAGTTTACTGACTGCATGTGTAATCATTTCTTTAAGTAAATAAGCTTTCAAGATGCACTTTTTCCAGTTTCTGAATTCCTCTTAGAGTAATGGGTTTTTTATAATGAAAGTTTGGTTTACAAAGACTGAATAAGATTCAGTCTGTTTTCTGAGCATTGAAAGCAAACAGATTGACAAACAATTATCATTGTGACAAATGTGTAACTTCTATTGTTGTGTGCAGATGACATTAAATATCAATGGAATCGTGATTCGCGAAAGGTGGCCAGAGTGGATGTTCCGTTGGCAAAAACTGTTAATGAACTAGAAGAGGAAAGATCGCAGAAAGAACGTTTCGATTTCCTTCAACAACAGAAGAGACTGTAAGGATCATGTCTCTATCACACACACACACACATACCCATACACACACACACACGCGTGCACACACACACACACACACCAGAATTAGTGAGACTATAAACAGTCATTTCAGGGGGAAAATTTCATAAAACTAAGCAACTTTCTGTTATGAGTTGGCAGAATAGTGATGCCTTTCCATATCAGTAGGGACTTCTGATACACTTGTGTTTGTTTAGTTCTTTAAGATTTGCCTTCGTTCGAGAAAGCAGCCAGATTTCAGACCCCTAAATGGTTTATCATGTCAAAAGAACAGAAACTCTGCTGCTAATTTGATGACCTACTCATGAATTACTGAATGAACGCAATATTTACATTGATTTTCAAATTGAATCAGGTCGTTCACGTTTGCATAGAAGTGATGTTATGGACATTTTTGTTTTGTTTTAGAGCCGATGAAGACGAGCAAATGGCGCTTCAGCTGCAGAAAGAAGAACAGCAGCACAGTGTGCGAGATAAAGAATTGCTGTAAGTTGATTGCATTTCTGCATATGACAAATGACTAGATCATAAATCAGTTTTGTTGCAGAATACAGGAAACTTATTAGTGTATCAGAAATAGCTAAGCATTTGATTGATCAATCTTAATTTGACAAAGCATTTTGAGGTTTAAATCATAAACTACGGCAATTCAAATCCTTATTCAGGGTGATGGTGAAAGGTCAATTAACATTTATTTAACCTCCATTCTGTTTTAGTATTCCCACCAGAAAAAGTGCGCATAAAAACATAAAAACCTAATATGGTATACAATATTTTCAGTTTTTATGTAAGTTATGTATGTCTACAGGTTGTATCTCTCCAGTTTCATGTTAATATAAGTTAGGTATGTAGGTTTTATGTCTTGTTCTGCAGATTACAAAATAATTATTTGCAAAGAAAGCCTGAGGCTATTTTTCATTACTTTGAAATCAAAATCTCCTTCATTCAACTTTAAAACTTTTTGGCTACTCCATCCAGCATTGCATATGAATCAAACAATGCTTATGGAAGCCCTAAGTTAAAGCACATTATATGCTGAAAAGCCAGTCAGTCTAAGTATAATTAATAGCTCATAGCCTGAAAGGCTCAAACCTTTTGACATGGTTCGCATCACAATTGTGAAGCGTCTGACATAGATAGCTCAGCCCAGCATGGTGAGGCTTGCTCATCGGCAGGATAAAAACATGCACCATATCTGCGCCATACTCACATCTACTCATTGACAGGCCAGCCTTTGATCACTTCTCTTGGCAATCTATTACCAGTCTCTTTTAAAAACCCAGCGTATGTTTTACTTAAGTTGCTCCACGAAAGAATTTTACTACCTACCTCCATCACCCATGTCTTGCTTCATGTTGACAATGACATGAGGAAGACAGTTATAGGAAAGTGCATACTCCTATTCAAGTATTCATTTTGTAGTTGTCTTATGATGTCTATACACAGGAGTTTTACTTATTTTCTTACTTGACTAAGTCTATTTATTTGTGCAGAGCCTGTCCTTCAAGTTGATGCGTGCACTCTGTCTGCCCTGAAGCGCTCGTTCTCTGCTCATAATATGACATATTACATATGACATATTACGTCCATTTTCCAATTTGCACTTTCTGTCAGTCTCAATAGTTGCCAAAATTTTATGCTATAGCATTGGAAATAACTATGGTGGTTAGCACTGGTTACCCTTGTGTGAAGAGAGGTGTAGCCGTGTACATGTAATGGAGCACCCAGTATTCTTGCTCTAATATTTCCCTGGATGTTGGAAACTATGAACGAAATGAACTTCGTACAGGTTGCATTTATCTTAATTATGTTGTGATCCGATTTAAATATTGCAGATAAAACAAAATGTTTTTTTTGCTTCTATCAAGACAACCTTGCTGGCTATGGAATTACTTGTCAATTGTCAAGGACTTTTTCTTGACTGTTGAGGGATTAAAGTGCAACCAGATTAGCTGGTGTTACATTGTAAATTGTGAGCTCTTTTTTAATTGTATGCGATTTATTTTGACACTGATTATTCTGGTGAAGCTGCCGATGGTTTGTTGCTTCTTAGTACGCAGAACGACGCAGAAGTTGCTCTACAGCTGCAGAGAGAAGAGGAAAAGAAGAAAGTACAAGCGGCCAACATTATGTATGTACACCGCGAATCTGTACAAGTCATACATACATGTTTATAGATTATAGAATCAAAGTTAAGTTCCACCAAGCGAATTATTCCACATATATCACCAAGTACAACTTTTATAAGTTTGTCATAATATTCCTACATGTATATTACTGCCTCGATTATCAACTTGATTAAAAAGTGAACTTGGAAATGAAGGTTATTACTTCAGAATAATCCATAGTTATTGTGAAAGTGTATCACACTAGCAAGTTACAGAGATCAACAGTTGTTTTATATTTGCAGTAGTCTAGCAGTTGGTGACATGTTTATGCTACTTATTATGCCTATGCTACTCATTATATCTTATATGTTCACAGTTGTTGTATGAACTGCTGTATTTTAATTCTATTTAGTTGTCCCCTCAGTTACTTTTGCTTGTGCTGTTATCAGTTAAAAAAACCGAAATTCCAACTTTTCAGAAGTGAACGGTTGTGTTTAACTCCAGAATTAAGAACATGTATGAATTGTAGCAGAGTGCTCATGCAAAACGTATGAGTTTGGGAAATGTAGGTTTCAATTTCCAAAGTGGTCGTTTCATGTTTTATATGAATTCCACTAGTTATGCACAACAAAATTGGCACAGAAAACGGACTCTGTGGATGCAGGCGATTAGTAGCTGAATGTTGTGTTTGGTCTTTTGTTGAAGGGAATATGACGATGCGAAGATTGCGTTGGAAATGCAGAAGGCAGAAATTCTTAATAAAGAACGAAGTCGAATCAAGATTGAACTTGAAGACCAGGTTATTACTATTTCTTGTGTAGTTTCCTCCTTTCGTAGCATTTCAGATTGAGCATGTCATCGTATAGAATGAAGTGCGCAGTTTATTTTTGCAAGTATCATGTAGTATCTGTTTCATGTGGCTCAGCTGATCCTCAACTGTTGCAATGGATTCAGCTCCTTGCATCTCCCAGAAGGGTTCAATACTGATCAGATGGTTGTCAATTAGGGCCATCGTTTTATAATGCAGAGAGATTGGGTTAAAACCACCCATGATGAAACAGTTACTGTGTATGTTTTGTATTGACCTTAAGCGAGTCCATCATTCATAGTTTCTCTGCATCATCATTGATCGCTGCTTGGTCAAGGTCAATGGTCATTAGATGAATGGTGCATAATAAATGTGTAATTAAAATATTTATGGCGTTTAATAAATTTTGTTTGACAATAATAATAAATTTTATCAGTTGCTGGTTAACATTCTATTAATAAATAAGTTTTTGTTTGGTTGCTAAAACTGTCATGTGCATTTGAAATGTTAGGTGTTGGCTCAACAGTTTCAAGAGCAGGAGAAGCAGCTTTCCGAGATGAGGACGGTGGAGAGAGCGCTTCGAGAGCAGCGTCACCAGTTGGAACTGGAGCTACAGCATGGATCACAGACAGGTAAATATTTGCATTAATTATACTGCACTGCTCAGTGCTCGTCTTGCTTCTAATTATGCTTGTGGTCTGCCACTGGTTTATGGTTTGAATGTCTGTAGTAACCTGAGCATCTATGATAGCATATATCATTGAACCTCTTAAAGACATTTTCCAGTGTCCCTGATGTATCTTACTAAATTAGAGTAACTTCACTGGTTTTGAATTGTCTTCAAGTAGCAAGTTATCAGGTTGTCATTTCAGTAACTATTCTTGGCTGAACTATTTCTAGTATTTAATCCATTACTCAAACTTACATGAGCACTACTTATGTATTTGTTAATTCAAAAAAGATGTCCTGTATGAAGTTGGTCCATATCTTTATCTCATTTATCAATAAGATGTTTAATATTATAGCTTTCTGTCACGTTTAAAATTTACAAGTAGTGTTTAACTTGTTTTAATTTAAATTCAATGTGGAATATATAATGTATCACATTCTTTTTCAGAAGAGATGAGTAGACTTGGAAGCAGAACCGAGAATGTTGTCATATCAGAAAGGTATGCACTGTCATGTATTTACTTTGTCCAATGTCCATGCTCAGTTTTAACGTCAGTATTCAATAACTGGCGCTTAAGTTGATATGCTGCTAGAAATGGTTGCCTATCTGTATTCAGCCATTCTGTTATAAGCAGTAAGTTTGTGTAGCACGTATTAACGTATCTCACTTGTTAAGTATGTGTAATAGTAACCATAGCGTTGACACTCATTGAGGTGAATTGCATGTATAAATAGGTTGCCACTTTTCATACAGCCTTATACTTACAATAATATTGCATGTATAATGTATATGTTATGTGCTTACATTTGCTTAGATCAGACTGTAATGTCATTTATTTCATAGAAATTCAAGAGCAGCCGCGAATCGAGACACAGTTGCGATGTTAAGAGGAGAAAATATTCAGGGCTACCGTCTTTCGGATGTTGACTTCATGTCGGAGGAAGACAAGCGAAAACTTCTGCAGATGCAAGATGAGGTGCAGTTCTGATTAATTTATTCGTTTAATTTAGAATAACATTTCTATATTTTATTTTACGTTATCCTCTTATAAGATATTAAGATAAGTGCGCATAAAAACATAATAGATATTTCGTTAATCAAAAGGCATTCAACAGTAATTGCTGATATATTCGTTTGTTTTTCTGACCAGGAATTGGCAAAGGCTCTACAAGAGCATGAGGAAAAGGTTTGGAACTAATTCTGTTTCAAATTTTTTAAATTCTCTGCTGTATGCTTTTATTCAAAGACTTCTGGTTTCAAAACTTGTTTAGAAGATGAAAAGTAGTGATAATAATGACCGCATAAATGATAAAAAAGACACCTGCACTGCTGAAGAATTCTTGTCTCTGATCTTCTAACTTTTCAAATGGTCATATCTGCACAAGTCTATCTGTCCACATTGACAATGAACATATGAAGTCAACTCTGTGGAGAAATTCACATCCTTGGGCAATATTGTCACTTCTATCTCTTTGATAAAATTAATCTGAAGTCTCACCGTGCAATTTTCAAGAAAACACCCTGGTTGAAGTCATGCATACTAGCTTTTTAATGTTTTTTGGTTAAGTATGATTATTCACTTTAATCCAACATTTTTACACAGATGCTTTAATATTCTGCCTTAGACGCATAAAATATGACGGCAGAGAATAGAATTCTTATTTTATAAGTTTACATGCAGCATGTTTTGCTTTCTTTCAAATAATTGCTCAGCATAGTGCTTGTTATTTTTATGTGCTGTGTGCACCCAATTTCAATGCTCAAGTGACTATTATACTCCATGGCATTAAATGAATTAGAAAGATTTTGAAAGAATTAACGATATTGGTCAAGATGCGTATACAAAACTATACATGTAACACACTGAGATTGCTTGAGTATTGTATTATTTTGCTGTGTTTGACTTTTCTTGACTGTCTGAAATGTTCAAGTCACCCTCTAACTACCAGGTTAGATTTCCATAACAATTGGGAAAATTCTTTGGTTTGGTTTCAGTCATGACTTATTTTATAGTTATGGATTTGGTTGCATCTGAATAATCTTGTGGCATGACAGCACCATAGCCATTTCTGATGTCTTGTTTTGTACAGAAAGCTCGACGAGCTCAGCGTGAGATTGCGGCTGATATCGAAAAACATGACGCACAGTTGGCACGCATCATGCAGGAGGTGGAACGGTTGGAGGCATTAAAGCGCCAGGTGGGATGAAATATGTTACTATTCCAGAGTAGGCTACAATAGAATACCGACTAAGCTGTTTTAACAGTTAATTATTATTCATTGCCTGCCATTTATTTTGTCCTGTCAGGTCTTTAGAGCATTAGCAAAGCTGTATTGCTATTACTTTTCACTCTTTTTTCTTATCTTTTTGCTTCCTTCATACTATATGACTAATGATAGCAATTGCTGTGTTTGTTCATTTATACTTTCTTAGGATTTAGTTCAAACAGGTTTGCCATGTAGAAACAACTGAAGTGCAGAATGGTTGATATAAAGGTGATTGAAAACGAAGTTGTAGGACGTGAATGCTTACCAGTATATTTGATGACTTATGTCTGATGATCACAGATACCGTCAACAGTTGGATAAGCTAGATCTGGGGTCTCTAGCCTCTGAATTCCCCACCTTTGTTTTTTCCACTTCTGTCCGCAATCTGGGCATCATTCTGGACTCGGAGCTGTCTTTCGTTGACCATCTTAAGGCCCTGACTCGCTCCTGCTACTATCTTATCTTATCTGACAATTTATAAAGCGCTTCTTGCAGCAAGAGCCTTTCAGAAGCGCTCCCAGTGCGTTCATCTCCGAGAAAAAAGGCAAGTTTTGAGACGAGAGAAAGATGAGGATACACTACCAGAGAGGATGGCAGAGCGAACTGATGGGGGAAGCCCATTCCATAGAGAGGGACCAATGCAGGCAAATGATCTGGATTGCGCCATGGCGGTCCTGACTCGCGGGACAAAGAGGTCAAGCCGATCAGAGGACCTAAGAGGACGCAGCGAAGTGGCAGAAGGGGGGCGAAGTATCTGATCACACAGATACTTCGGAGCAAGACCCATTTGAGACTTGATGACCAAAATTAGGACCTTAAATTGTATACGGGTCGAGAATGGAAGCCAGTGAAGTTGTTCAGTCATGAATGAAGAAATGTGGGAGAAACGAGGAAGGCGGGCAATGAGCCTAGCGGCAGCATTGAGTACAGATTGCAGAGGAGCTATGCGAACCCTGGGTAGACCAATAAGAACAGAATTACAATAGTCGAGCCGAGAACAGACAAAAGCATGAACAATTGAGGTAAAGATCGAAGATGTGACAGATTTGCGAATAGCCCTGAGACGCCTTAGCTGGAAGTAGGAAGAGCGAGTAAGATTGGCAATGTGCTCAGTGAAGGTAAGAGAACTATCTAGGGTGACACCTAGGTCACGAACACTGGAGGAGAAGTTGAAGTGAGGAAAAGTTTGAGAGAGCAGTGTGTAGTCAAGTTTTTGAAGCTGTTGAGGAGTGCCAAACCAAATCAACTGGGTTTTGGAAGAGTTCAAAGAAAGACAATTAGACGACATCCACAGATGAAGATCTTGTGATAGAGCATCAATTCGACCTGCAAGAAGGAGTTGAGCAGAAGAGGGTCTATCACTATCATTTGCGCCAGCTGCGAGTCGTGTCTCGCTCTCTGTCAACTGCTTCTGCTTCCACCTTGGTCCATGTCTTCATTGCAAACCGGTTGGATTACTGTTCCTCTCTTTACTTTGGCCTTCCCCAGGTTCGCTTGCGTGGTCTTGAGGGGGTCCTACGGGCGGCTGCACGTTTGGTCGGTGGCGTTCCTAAATTTGGCCATATCTCGCATTACATTCGTGATGTCTTGCATTGGCTCCCGGTTCAGTCGCGAATCCACTTCAGGGTGGTTTCTTTTGCTTGGCACTGCATCTTGGGCACAGCACCCTCCTATCTTCGTGAGTTCTTTATCTTGACCTCGACTGCTGCGGGTCGCCGATCTTTGCGCTCGGCATCTAGAGGTGACTTCATGGTTCCTCATGCCCGCACAGCCCCAAGGCAGCATAGGGCATTTTCGGTCACTGGACCTTCCGTCTGGAACGACCTTCCCTCTAACCTGCGTTCCCAACCTCGGAACATGTCTGGCACTTTCTATAGTTCGCTCAAGACCTTTCTTTTCGACCGGGCCTGGGTCGGGAGCGCCTCTGAGTAGAGCCCTTGAAGAGGCGCTATATAAATCGCATCGATAGATAGATAGATAGATATGCATCTGTCCTGACTTTTCTTTGCGTTTCTTTTTGGTTTCTTAGGCTCATCAACAGCAGGGCGATACATATATTCTCTTACCAGTTCCTCACGTGGAACCAACGTCTCGTCCCGTTGCTATGGGAGTGCGTTCTAACAATAGCAACACAGCAAGAAACAATAACTCTGTCGACTCTGGAGAATACTCCCACGTGTCCGTTACTCAAGATGGCTTCAGTTCAGGTGAAGAGTTTATCAGGAATATTATCGCATTTTATGAAATATAATTAAATATAGGTTAACTAAATCATTTTGGGGCTTTGATCATAAAGGCCAAAAATGACCCTGTTATCGAAATCCTGTGCATATCTGACAACTCTTAGGTCTGAGTTTCAGTGAAACTGGACATTTAAACCTCATCTCACCAACCAGTTCTATTATTAAATGCAGCCTACATCAATTGCTTGAGATCTTGATCAATATATCGGTTGACAAGACAGATTTCGACCACACTTCTCCAACGGATTATAAATGTTTACTGTAGATTCACTTGAAATAGGCATTGACTGAGGTCCTTGTGCATTATGATAATAGAGCTATATAAGTAGTTAGATTAGCTTAGATTAGATGAGTAGAGCTGCTATTGAACTGAATTTTATTTTAGGTGGGGCATCAGGAGGTCGTTCTGGTGTCATGTCTGGTCAAAGTGGTGCACCAGTCTACGCTTTAGTTGATCGTAGCAGAAATGAAGGAGGAAGCGTTTCATCCAACGGTCAATCAAGTGAGTCTAATCAACCTCTGTAATTCATTCTAAGTCTTCTTCTCTCGTATGAAACAATGCTCACTTCCAGTTGTTCATGTTTGGACCATCATGGTCCAAACACCCCATAAATAATGGAGCCAATGACATAAAATACAACCCTATACACTATACAGTATACACTCCTCTTCAACCTTACCGCACTGCAGACAATGTGGTCACTTGTGGTGCCTTATTTTCTTGTATGTTTCTCATTGGTCGTATAAGATTTTACAAATCCTTCCAACTATTATCTTGCTGTGCATGCTGTGCTGGTTTGATTCATACGTCGTCACCAAAAGCTGCTGTGATTTCCAACGACAACACTTGTTAAGTTGCGGAACAACAATTAGCGATTGTGTGACTAACTTTAAAGTGACTGCTAAAGATGATTAGGCTTTTTTCTTATTAGTCATCTTTTATCTCTTCGGAATCGAAGGTTTGTTCATTTTGTTGTGTGTTGCATTGATACTGGATTTGTCATCATGTTGCTAAAATGGCAAACTGCCCTCCTCCCAATCTTCACAAAACTAAAATTATCAATCTTTTGAAGCTTCTTTAGTTGTTTCTGCTTTATTTGATGTGTGTTCATATCTGTTAAACAAAGGCCGGGAAGCTATGTAGATTAGGATGATGATGATGAGGTTCATGATGAAGTTAAAGAGTGAAGCAGGTGTGTTATGTTTTGACCTGCTAATGCGTCTGAATTTTTGGACAAGTTTTCTTCAAGTGTAGCAACACTGCAACCATGAAGGTTTGATGCATCTAAAATTTATGTGAATTGTTTGACGAATTGATGTTGCAGTGCGACAGATGTCTTCCACTGGTGCTTCACCTCTGAATTCTCCGCTTCCTGCACCGAATTCTCCTCTGCCACCCACTCCTCCTCCTCCTCCTCCTCCATCTGCAGTGGGTGGCGATGCTGCACACAGGCCAGTCTATGTTTCACACAGCACCAGGGTCACTGAAACACGTGTCACTTCTCAACCTTCATCTGCAGTTTCACGCGATGGTTCTCATCAAAGACCTAACAACCAAAATGGTAGCTGTTGCTTACTATATTGGCCATTTAGCATCTGGAATAGGTTTTAAAATTGTTAAACTATTTAAGATGCATGTTTTCTATAATTAATTGAACCTTGATGGTCTACCCAGAGAGTTACTACTTATAGCCACATACCATATATCATACGCTCTTAAGTTTCACAATTCCTTAATAACCACGTGTCTCTATTGATGATGCTCGAAAGTCATTAAAGTCGTTGCACTTGTAATACACAGTATATAGACATTAGACATGTTTAACTACAGATTGACTTGCTCATTTATAAATCAAAAGAATGTGCTAGGAAAGTTTTAAGTGTCAATAAGATTGATTTGTATGTATGTGTGTAATGTGTATGCGTATATCTGCCTCTGCACATAATGGTAATGTATGTATGTGTGTATGTATGTATTGTATGATTGCATTGTATGTGCATATGTATGCATACAATGCCATGCATGTGTCTGCTTCTTTATGCGGCGCCTTTTTTAATGTCTATGTAGCATGCATTCTTCCTCTTCATAAGCAAATGACTCTTAACTTATAAAATAAATTTTTACATTGTGTCCAGTCAAATAAAGCTCAGATTTAAGCTTCATTGGCCCACATTAAAAACCTTATTCTTTTTTTATCCTTTGGAAATTTAGTAAAACTCAGTGATGAACTTTGTGAGGAGATTATCAGAATAATCTGAGTCATCTGTGAATAATGGTGATTTACTTATGTGATTGATTGTTTTCGTTTTGTCTGTGATGATTTGTAATGTTTTTTGTCTGTGATGATTTGTAATGTTTTGATTTTCAGTTAGTTCCACGATGCCAGCGCATTATAATCAGCAGAACAATGTGGCGTCACCAACGAGAAGACAGAGCAGCAAGGACAAGAGCTGCAAACAGCAATAGCATCATCTATGGCATTGTATCAGAACCTTCTTCTCTGTTTGCTGGTGGTATACATCCTTGCTTAGCATAGATCTGACTTCGCTATTTAGCATTGTTGCTTCTGAAAATGAATCTGTTCACCAGTATATATCGATGGTTTATATTTCCATGACTTTTCACGCATTGTCATCTGGGTTATTTTCAGTTCCTTTACAGAAATTCCACAGTGGTTTTGAAACAGAATTTGAAGTGCAATGTAACTCTTGCATTCAGCTGCCTTTGGTAATCTTGTAAAAGTCTGCAATAACAGACAAATAGTCTGAAATGTTAAAATCTTTGGTTAACTGAATTCATTGACTGACTGAATGTGTTGCCATGTCTTGTTTGCAAATTCATCTGAGTGAGCATTTTAATTGGTTTAGAAATTATATTATTATATTATTGTTTTATTGGTCGTAATCATTTATCTGGAAGTGTTGATGCTGCATGTTTTAGACATATTTATCATTTAGTTTACGTAGTCAGATTTTTAAATGCTGGTGTCATCAGTGGTGAAAGTTTATGAAATGCCATCAGCTGGACTGAAGAAAAGATTTGCGATTGTTTCTGTTGATGTTTAATCTTGATGATTATAATTTCAGTGTATATGTGATTGAAAAGACTAGGGTCTATGATGCTTGATTTAAGCAAATGGATACATTGAGTTTGTCACAAAAGAAATAGAAAACTGATGGCACAAAAGTTAAGCCAATTTTTAATTAAAGTTTGGTTGGGAAAATGATGGCATGTGAATTGTGAGGTATTTTTTAAAAATACTTTCACTATCAGATTGACAGAATTTTCATTACTTTGAATTTGTAGTAAATGATGATGATGATTATTTATGTTTATGGGTTCACTTGCTGAGATTTGTTGAAGAAGATCTCCACATGAAAAATTGTGAATAGTGTTGCAGGCAGTCCATCTTGAAACTGTTGTGTGCACATAGTAATTGACACTGATTGTGAACTTCTTCCTGCTTCAGTTGTCAGAATTTCGCTTAACTTCAATGGCATACAAAATACTGCACTGTAAAGTTAAACAAAGTGCCACTTTGTAGCCAGAAGAGAAATGCGACTTAGCTTCTCAAGAACATTTTGAAGTTAGATGATCTTTTTTAGCGTTTATTTTATCTTTTTTTAGATAACTACTCACTAGGTTATCATTTCTATGCAGACAATACTCAAGTTTGTATTTCTGTTGAGAGTTTATCTTGTAACTTATATGTGTGTCAGCTGTTGTCCTCTGCCTTCGTGAAACGGCAGCTGAGATGATGACTAAAAACCTTCCTAACTCATTGGAAACTGAATTTCTTTTAGCGGGCATTCCACACCAACTTGAAAATTTCAATGTCAATTAAACTAAGACTAAGGACTGGGGGATTAGAGACTGAGGCCAGGACCGGTCTTGGCCAAGGAAAAGCGTTTAAGGCTTGAAATTCGCTTCTTGCGTTAGTTCTGCATTTGTTTCTTAATATGTGAACTGACTTTCTGGGTATTGACCTGATAATGGTTTGATTTTGGTGTGACATCTATTGATACCATGTGCATTAGACACTGGCACTATAGAAGTTATTCTGTATTATTGTAGTGCCATCTTGAACGTCTAATGTATTCTGCTGTTTCACAAAAATGCTGTAACTATTATTGCTAAATGTTATTATTGCTATCATTGCTAGCATTTTTTCAGGACTCATAATATTATCTCTTGGGACTTACAGAGCAGTAATAATACTTTATTATTATTTTTATTGTTATTATTATAGTACAACAGTCGGATTATATACGTATTATTATTATTATTATTATTGTTATTACTATTATAATACTCCTCATCATCATCAGCAGCTGTGAGCAAGATCTGAACATTTTACAATTCTCGTTTTATTGGTTGTGCTATTTTTTGTGGTTTTTGTTTCACTTGCATTTTAGTAGCCAAGTCTTTTATGCCGCACTTCCCTATCCAGTTCATAATTCCCACCCCCGTACCTGTCTCATCTATGCAGATGATGTGACGTAGAGATTTGAAATGTTTCATTGTGTTTACAGGCCTTTTATTTCACAAATTTAAATTTTAGTAGAGTGACATTGCAGTTTCTCTTTTTGTAATTATTACTTGTAATGTAACCACGATGTAACATAATGTAACCACGATGTAACATATGTAAGGATCAAGTTAACTTGCTTCAATTTAGTTAATATTGTATGGTCCATTAAACATAATAATTCCAGTTGTTAATTGAGTATCTTTATGTTCACAAAGCATATTATTAGATTTGTAAGTTACAAATACTCGCAAGTTCTTTACGTAATAGACATTTTGTGTAATTGACGTGTGTTCTACTTGATAAACAATGCAACAGCTAAATTACTGTCTACAGTTCAGAAAGTGTTCATGGTCAAAAATTGTTTCATGGCTGTTTCATGTTGTGTCATAATAGAATGGTACGATTATGTTTTTTGCTTTTTATTAGCAAATATTATGTTTTTTTAAACGCTTATAAATAGGAGTGAGTTGTAATGATTGATTGGTCTGCTTGCAAGACTGATGTAAAGGTTGAAAATGGCTGTCATTAAGCTATGGAAAAACTGATGGTTCAGAAGTCCACAGTAGCTTTGGCTAATTGAAAGCAAACATTGACATGCTGTGAACATCCAGATTTCTTGCAGGTTTGTGTTTTCAGAGGGTTCGCGTTTGTGTGTCTATACTCATCTATTATGTCTGGTGAAGATGTTCTGTATTTTAATAACCTGTGAATTGGTCAAAAGAATGGCCTGCAGTTAATCAGTGTAGAAATTACGCTTCTAAAAGTAGTGTTGTTGCTATAAGTATGTAAGCCAGAACTTGGATTTTATGATGGACATGCATTGTCATGCATGTATACTATTCCTTGACTTTCATTCGATTTTAAATTCTTTACTCGCTGTTGTTGTTGTTGCCAGTTCTTTTGTTTATGCAAACTGTTTATAAAAGAAAGAAATCTGTAAGGGTGACACTACCCACTTTAAGATTTTACCATTTTCCAGAGTTATAATCTGGAATTGAAGCATAGAAGATACAATTTTTATTTGTTTTTATGATCTCTTGTGTTCAAAGTATTTGTGTTCTAATATCATTTCTTTTGAAATAACTTTCTTTGCTGTTATTGATCAGCTGATAGTTTTGTTTACTTTATTCGAGTTTAGCATGAATTTCTGTTGGCTCAAAAGTGACTTAATTTTCATAATTAGTTTATTGTCAATTGTTATAATCGATGAAGTATACTTTTCTCATGACAGCTATAAATATATCTTGATGTTGCCATGACAGCTAATGGTAAATTCCTTGCATCCAGTTGTGCTTTTGGGGCCAGAATGCTACAGTTGCTAAGTGTGTTGGTTGGTTGTTCTTGGAAGAAATTTTGCCGTTGTTTTGTTGTCTATCTACTTCTCACGACAGATCAGAGTTACTAACATCAAGTGGGATTGAGTTGCCTTTTACTGAGTGACTTTGACTGTTAAAAGTTTTCTGAACTATGTTTAATCTGCTGTTACGTTGCCTTGACATGAAGACAGTGAGTATGTCTTAAGAGAATGTGTGTGTGTGACTGTGTGTGTGCGCGCGCGTGATCTACATGTATATAAAACTGGGTGATTTGATGTTTAGATTGGGTTTTGCTATATTTCCGCAATTGTCTTGTGTTTAAAGAACACCTGGATTTCAAGTTCTCAATAATTAATGTTTCTTTACCTTACCAGGAGAATCGGTGATCTATAAATAGCCTTGGCATTGATGACTAATGATGTTCTTTTAGCTGCTTTGCTTTACTAATGTTTCTTTTATTGAAGTTTATTTTGAGTATTATGTGAGGTAATTCACATGAATCTCTTTATCACTTTTCTTTAATCTCTCTTGTTGTGATCTTATTTTGGACTTTTGTTTCTTATTACGACAGAAAACATATTTCTTGTTTCTTATCATGACAGAAAACATATTTCTTATATGTCTTTTCCATTATATGCTGAGTCTTCTATCTTGATAAATTTATCATGACAGTAAAAGAATTTCATTCACAAATGTATAGAAATAAAAACGTAAGATGAATAAGGTAATCGAACTTGTGCACAAATTTTGAACTGGTAGTTGTAGAAGGAGAATAAAATCTCAACTTGCATAAAAGCATTGCTTGGTTGCATCATGTTTATTGCAAGATTAAGTCATTTGTTGGTTTTGGCCAAAGATATCTGAACAAGTTTTGCATGTTAGCAATTGACGACAGTTATTTTAGTTTGTCTCAATTTTTCTATGAAAATGTACAGCATGAAATACTATCGATGTTTTACGTTGAATAGTGGTTTATTATATTTACATATTAAATTTGTTTGCATATTAAATTTGTATAAATTTGTTTTCTTAGAAAATACATTACGCAATTCATATTGTTGTGCATGATATGCAAAAACATAGCCGGATATGTTTCTGTTTTTCAAGTGAACTGAGAAAGGTTGTACCAGTTGCTACTGGCAACCGCTCATTAATATTAGGCTTTTTAAGAACACGACATGTGCACAAATTTGTTTTTTGGAATTGTATGCAATCATATTGTTGAAACATTGATCTGTTTTTCATTGTCGTCATTTGATGCCAACCAGTTGGCATTCTTTTCCATTATCAACTCCCAATAGTTTCGCCTTGCTATGGTTCCATGTTTGTACATATTTATGTATGTATGTATGTATGTATGTATGTATGTATGTATGTATGTATGTATGTATGTATGTATGTATGTAACTTGGTACTTACTATGTAGCCTGTAGCTCTAATGATGTTAAAGTTATTAAGAAAAATGGTAGTCAATAAAAAAACCCAGAGCCTAATTGATGCAGTCGATAGTGGATACTGTATTTCCATAGTGTAGAAATGAAAGTGCCTGGACGCTCCTTACCTTTCCCTGCTGTGTGGGCCAAATAAGTGGCAGAACAGTGTTCAGATTTTAAAGTATGCGCCTGGGTACCATGCTTAAAGTGTGCCTGGACGGTCGTCCACTTTAAGCTCTGCCGCATTCAGAGTTCAAGGAGTACATAATGTCGAATAAAAGGAGGTGGTTTAATATACGTGAACCAACTATCTACTCTGAGCAATTTGTTGCAGATGACAGAAAGATGTGAAGTATCTGACTTGTAAATTAACTTGCTCAAGGTTTTATCACTTCAAACAAGCTGGATGGAACACAGGTTATGAAGCATAACTGGAGAATTCATATGTTTCTTTGTTTTAGCAAACGAGGGTAGAGTGTACAGTCAGTGTACTCATAGCATAGGTGGTTAGAGGTTCTCGTGGAGCAGAAATCAGCCCAAATATTCTTCCCTGGTCGTGATTTTAACCCAACCTTTCGATTGGCCATCCTGTGTGATAACCACTACACCATCGAACACAATTAAATAGGGCTGTCTATCATGACAAACAATCAATTTTTTTGCATTGGCATCATTTCCTACTTTACCATTGTATCTTATGCAAGAAAAGCAGAGGATTATACTTATTGGCAAGAGTTGACCATGTATTGAATTTGAAAGCGTTTCAATTTATGAACAAACAAAAATTGCTGAAATACAAAAGTTGTTTTTTTTCCTGCATTTGAATTCTGGCTTCGCAAGTGTGTCACGGTCTTTCATGAGGACATATAGTAACACATGAGTATCTACAAGAAATAATCATGAAAGGTGTCAACAACCTCAAATAATAACTGATTTATTAACTGTATAGTCTTATTTTTGACTGGATGATGACAAAGGACGGTTACAGAGGGCTAAAGATGGATGCACAGAACAGATATGCGTGGCGTCATTGGACATATGAACCTGCCTGACGGCAGAGAACCAAAGAAGAAGAAGAAGTCTTATTTAACCATTAGCTGTGTCCCGCTGAAAAGTTCGTCCAACCCTTCCTCCCTACCACCTTCGGACTACTCTTACGGACAACCCTTTTGACTTGACGCAGCGCTCGTGAATAAGCTGGTGCCCCGCGCTTGGCTTTCGAGTAGAGCTTTAGCAGTTTGGAGACTACGATTACGTAATATATGGATCTTAGTAGATACATAGTTTGACAATTGGTTGCTTAGGCAACGATCAATTGTCTTCACCTACCATCATAGCAGAGACATAGGCCTAGTTTGACAATTGGATGCCTCGGTAACCATTATTTGTTTTCAGTTTTTCAGCTCAATATTATAGTCAGATTGTGACAATTGGTTGCCTAGGTAACCATCAATTGTCTTCACGTATACCAGCTTAGCAGAGATATGGTTCGACAATTGGCTGCCTAGGTAACCATCTTTTGTCACCAGATAAGCAGAGATAAATATTATAATTCGGCTATCTTTTATATTTTATTTCTCGCGTTTGCTATCTCAGAGGCGCTCCCGACTACAGCGTGGACACTGCTTCGGAGTTTCACGCCGAATCGCATGAGCAATTGCGAGTTAAAGACTTGCTCAAAGTCTCTACGCGGCAGCTTGAGGTGCATTCGAACCTGGAGCCCTCCGGCTTCATGGCCAAGAATACACCACGACACCACTGCGCCGTACGCTGCCAACCGTGTCGTATGTCGCGAGACCGCTGTAGTTGAGCTACTATAAAATTATATATATATATATATCCCAGACAGCCAGCCTCGTCGCCCTGATGCTGGCCCACTGGAGCAATTGGTGGTATACATGCTGGCGTTGGCCAATTGCGGGATTCCACCACTTCGCCACGATTTCAGCGATTGCCGAACAATTGAGTGTGCTTAATCTTGACCATAGTGGCCCACCCAATGGCCACCCATTTTGAATGGCGAGATTGGGGCCTAGTGGAGTAATCTTGGGGCCCAACAGTCTGCCATCGTAGACTTAACGAAATTGGCCTGTCAGCCAAAGTTTGCGTGGGAGGTGTGAAAGGGGGGACGCTGCCGCGAATTCAATAGGGAAACAAGAGGAGGGGCGTGGGGAGAGGAGGTAGCAGCTCAGCTCACAAAGTTTGCGTGTAAGATGTGGAAGGGGGGACACTGCTGTGGATTCAATAGGGAAACAAGAGGGGAGGCGTGGGGAGAGGAAGTAGCAGGGCAGCCCAGGTTTCAAATTATTCATTGGCTTCAAACAAAGGAACCTCAGTAGGCTATTTAGCATCGGATCTCCTTACACGTGCGCTGCAAGGTTTATTTTGGCGCCAACGACTTAAATAATACTATAATTGGCCAAGGTTCTTGATGATTGGTGCTTTGTATGCTATTTAGGATAGTGAGCAAGTAGGCCTATATGATGCACACATACACACTTGGCGAATGCAAATTAAGACCATTTCTTTTTAGGCCTTATAATTGTGCTCCTGCAATATTATAAAAGCAGGCCTAGATTAAACCTAAGCTTATACAAGTGGCACGTAGGCCTACATTTTGGGATTCGGAGATGTTTGGTGGCTTTGAGCCAGAAAGTTGAGGTTTCGAATCCATCTCACGCTGCCGCGTAGGCTACACACGGACCGTGAGCAAGTCCTTCACTCGCTATTACTCATGCCATTAGGCATGAAATTCAATTCATTGTCCGCGCTGTATAGTAGGAAGCGCCTCTGTGTATTAATCTATTATAGAGACGCAATAGCAAGTGATCATACGTATAAACAGGCATACATACATACATAATGCATACATACATACATACATACATACATACATACATACATACATACATACATACATACATACAACATACATACATACATACATACATACATACATACATACATACATACATACTTACAAACATACATACAAACATACGCAGATACATACACACACATACATACATACAAACATACGTGCATACACGCATACATGCATACACACACATACACACATACATGCATACACACATACATGCATACACACATACATACATACATACATACATACATACATACATACATACATACATACACTCATACATACATACATTCATTCATACATACATACATACATACATACATACATACATACATACATACATACATACATACATAGCCCTACATACATACATACATACATACATACATACATACATACATACATACATACATACATACATACATACATACATACATAGCCCTACATACATACATACATACATACATAAATACATACATACATACATACATACATACATACATACATGCATACATGCTTGCATCTATACATGCATGCATGCATCCATGCTTGCATCTATACATGCATGCATGCATCCATGCTTGCATCTATACATGCATGCATGCATCCATGCTTGCATCAATACATGCATGCATCCATGCATAGATGCATGAATTCAGAATTCTTTCAATTACCGCGTTGTCATTAGAAACAGTTTTGAAAAGATAGGCTAGGTCTTTATGGAGCTAATGAAATGCCATTGAAATGCACTAACTGAAGAATTGCGATTTCGGAAGCATGTTTCAGGTATAGGCCTATCGAGATCTTCGAAGTGGAAATCACAATAATTTTGGCATGCTTTTGTTCTTGACGTATAATTATATTTTTCATCTGCTAGCAATGTTAGAGCTGCATAAATTGCATGCAGTATCATGCAAAAGGATACTGTTCTAAAAGGTCCAGAGTAAAAATAGTGAGGTTTAAAATTTTAGGTTTAGCGAACAACAACTTATTTACAAACAAAATTCATCTGCATTTTCAGCAAGATTTGAATCATAATGGGGGCATCACTTAGGGCAAATTGCAGTGTATGATGTTTTCGTAATAACTGTTCTTTACCGTCACTAGTAAAAAAAATCGGCATGTAGGCCTAAAGTTCTTACGAGTTCGTTTGCGTTTAATGAAACACCCTTACTTACTTAAATAAATTAAGCGAGTGCGCATCTTACATATAGGATGTCTATGTCCGTAACAATGGCGGAAGTTGAGCGGTTAAAATGGCGAAAAAATTCAACAAAGGAACCGTCAATGTGATATTTTGTGTAGATTTCCATGCGTTTTGTTTCCCTTGGCAATTTATAGCTCTGACGTTATTACGGTGAGTTAATATTTCGTTTGTCTTTGCTTTGTTGCATAAAGATATAATTTCTGATGCGGATCTAATTATGACACACCTGAGAACCACGCGGTCGAAATTCCCTGTATTATACTTGGGACTTATCATATTAGTCCCGGATTCTATTAAAAGCTAGCTTTGGGGAAATCGGATGTTTGTGTATTTTTTTAACGTTTTGGGGGTTCTGGTTTCGAGATTCAGGTTGACCCCAAAATGCCAAACCTTGCCAATTGATAAGAAATAACGCGTGAACGTTTTCGCGCGAACGTTTTCAATCTTAATGTTCATGCGCCGACGGTTGCACAGAGGCAAAAGATTTCACCACGGAATTGTGTTGTATATATTGGCCTACTCTTGTGTTGATTCCAATTATAGGTTGGCCTAATATAGGGTTTTAGAGGTCTGAATTATGTACTCAGTGCAGCCTTAGTATTTTTTTCATCAGTTTGACTGTTAAACACGCACACTGCGTGCCCGTACTCCAAACAATATGGCTGCCAACGAATGCATAAAATTATAGGGTAAAATCCCAGACTGGCTCCCCGTACTCCAAACTGCGACATTGTTCATCAATTCAGCTTCAATTTCAGCAGAATGACTGCACTAACCCTAAAACTAACCCTAACCGACCCTCACGGCGCCTAACCTGAGCCCTAACCGACCCTCACGCTTTGCATGTTGTCCATAGGTCGCGCTCTAATTTTATTGCATTCGTTGGCAGCCATATTGTTTGGAGTACGGGCACGCAGTGTGCGTGTTTACCGTTTGACTTGTAGTCTACTTTTCGCCAATCCATCTTCCATTTTGGCAAGAATTCGTTTCATCAATGCAATTCCATTTAAACAATAAATTTTCTGCAATCTAACTAATGTCAGCAAGAATCTTTTCATTCCGAGGGTAAGCATTTATGTTGGCGTCATAAATCATTCGTCATTGTATGGGTCAGCGATGGTCGGATTGATGCCAAGAATATTTAAGAATTCTTGCTAAGTAGAAGTCGGATTGGTGAAAATAATTTTTTATTCAAATAGAAATGGCATAAATTATAAAAACAATCTAGCTGAAATCAAAGCTGGATGGGTGAACAATATTTTTTATGAAACATTGGGAAGATTGAATTGTTGAAAAAATTGCTGCCTAAATGGAAGCGGGATTTCAAGATAAACGAGTTCTTGCCCAAACTGAGGCTGATGGGAAACGAGAAGGTTCTGTGCAAATTAGGATTGATAATAATGCTTGCCAGAATGCTGCAACTAGCAAATAATTTACAATGCTAAAATATACGTCTACTATTTAAGCAAAGCTTATTTTTATCAATTGTATTTTTTGTGTAGGTTTATATAGCACCTCTTGCATTCTCAGCTAAAAAACTGTGGGGTTTTATCAATTATAGACTTACAATTCTGACAACGGGGAATGGTATTTGGATGACTAAGTGTTTGTTTTCTGTTTTGCATTTTGATGATCATTGATAGGACGGTCATCACTAGGCCGCCTACAGTGGATAACTGTCAATGAAAGGTGTACTTTGCCATGTTTCTGCTTGACAGGTGGCCTACATACACGTTCCAACCGTGCCAGAAGGCCTTGACCTACCACTGGACATTACGAGAGTTGTTTGCCACATGACTACCCGACTCGTTCAAGTGAAGCTGACCTAAAGAAAAAATCTGGTAAATTGTTATTTATTCAAATCAATATAAATAACCTTAGATAAAAACGGGCTGGTAACCTAAGATCGGTGTCACGACAACTCGTCTACAGACAACTCGTCTAAAGACAAGTGGTCTCCAGACAATTCGTCTACGACAACTGGTCTACGACAACTCGTCTACAAACTACTCCAGCTTCTATTTCACCCATATAAAACCGTCATCCAGCTTCCATTTCAAATATAAAGATACCTTCATCCAGCTTCCATTTCTCAAACGTTTTATCATTAATCCAGCTTCTATTTAACCTATATAAACCTTCATCCAGCTTCCATTTCCTTATCGCTCTTTTCATAAATCCAGCTTCTATTTCATATCTATAAATTCCTTAATCAAGCCTCCATTTCTTTAGGGTTTTTCGGCTAGCCAGCTCCTATTTCAGATCTATCTGATACAGCTTCTATTTCTTAAGCATTTTTTCCCGTCAATCCTGTTTCTTTTTCACCTACATAGATACGAAATAGAAGCTGGATGAAGGTATCTTTATATTTGAAATGGAAGCTGGATGGAGGTTTTATATAGGTGAAAATAATAGAAGCTGGAGTAGTGTGTAGACGAGTTGTCGTAGACCAGTTGTCGTAGACCAGTTGTCGTAGACGAATTGTTTGGAGACCACTTGTCGTTAGACGAGTTGTCTGTAGACCAGTTGTCGTGGAACCTCGAAGATCAAATAGGAAGTCTTGGTGCATGGCCAATATGATTTTTTTTTATGGTTCATTTCTTGTGGATTATTTAAACTTGTGGCACGGGTGCCTGTAGATATTAAGAACTGCCTCTTGCTCAATACTAAAAAAATTAAACTGATCTGGCTTTGATAACCATAATTGTCACCTCGAAAAGATAGACTTGCAGCTGCTCTTTTCAAATGCCTTTTCTTCTCTGATGTACTTCTGTGTTAGGTGTGACTCTTAGCTTGTTTTGGGCACTAAGTACTGTTTCTGCTCATTGTGTTAAAATCTTTTTCGAGGGGTACTTTGCACTGAGAGCATCTCGGATTAGTTTGTACTGTAAGAGGTTCTTTGTAAATCCATGAATGTAATAGAATTGCACATTCCCAGGTACTAATCTTTTGTGAGCATGTGAAAACAGTTGGTTGAGCATGTTTTATCATATTCGCAAGATGCATTCTGAATGTCTGTCACGTATTGCATGGCAAATCTGGTTCTACCTTCATGCATTCTATCATGTGCACTGTGGTGGACTATGGTAATTTATTTTGACCTTGCTCTCAGGTTGATCAACTTCAATCTATTTTAAACTCTGCAGCTTAGTAGGATACTTGGTGAGTGGGATTCTAAAGACTGATTATATATCTGATACAGGGTAAGCTGCGGTGCATCGAGCGTGGCTTCACAGTTTCTTTGAGAACTCTGTTGTTCCACCTTGTTTGTTCAGTGTCAATCCATCTTTCAATTGGCGAACCAATCTGAGCTTCTGGTTCCCTGCTCACAGACTGCTCTATCCGACAGCGTCGTTCATTTTCTGTCGTTTTCCTACAACCTGGAATGACCTCCCTGTTACACTGCACTTAGTTCCCAGGGTCACTCCTTAAGAACCTCAAAACTTTCTATTAGCCATGGTTGCACTGTAGCGCCTTTGAGTAACCCACCTTGAGGAGATGTTACATACAATTTCTGAAATAAATATTTAGTTATTGATGTGCAGTATTACACAGAAAAACATGCAGTGATGGTAAATAAAAATTAAGGCAGGGAAAGGTGTGCTATAAGGGGCGGAGTCGGCCCCCCATAAATTGATTTTAAGCCTTAATATTAATAAGAAAGTGATTAAAACACTCTTGAAATGTTAGAAATTGCCTTTAGAAAACTTAGAGAATTCTTAAGTCATATTTCTGTGGCCACACAGTTTAATTATTTAGTATAAGTGTATATTTGGTTGGCGCATTGGATAACACATTGGTGTGAAGATCAGCGGTGCTGAGTTCGAATATCGAAGCCCTGCATAGGATAGATGTGCTTTGCAGGCTGCTATTCCTGTCATTGCAGGCTGTCTGTTCTGTATTTGAGATTGATGTTAATTAGGATTGTTTCATGTAATCATACTGCGTTTTCTAGTATGAACCCAAGAAAGAAAATATTATTATTATAATATTTTTGACCAACCTGATTGTGTATGTATGAATCTAACAGCTTCCTATGACACCTTTGAGTACCTCATGAAAGTGTTGTGATGGTTAGGCCAGTATGGTTCCACGACAACTGGTCTACCGACAACTCGTCTCCAGACAATTGGTCTAACGACAACTGGTCTACTGACGAATAGCATTGATGAAACAGAAGCCGGATTTACGAAAAAAATTTTTTGCTTAAATGGAAGCTGTATTGATGATTTTCATTCATGTATTCCAACATGCACCCATTTCTACGTCAAATCTAAAAATACCTTCAACCAGCTTCTATTTCTCGCCTGTTATTTTAGTCAATCCTGCTTCCATTTCAGATCTAGAAATACCTTCATCCAGCTTTTATTTATCATGCGTTATTTTCGTCAATCCAGCTTCTATTTCACTTGTAAGAGAACCATCATCCAGATTCCATTTCTCTTGCGTTTTTTCATCAATCCAACCTACATTTCACCTCTAAAAACTATCATCCAGCTTCCATTTCTCAAGCGCTGGATAAGTTGTCAGTAGACCAATTGTCGTTAGACGAATTGTCCGGAGACCACTTGTCGTTAGATGAGTTGTCGTTAGACGAGTTGTCGTGACACCGGCCAGTATAGGTTTTGTCCTGAACACTTTTCGTGGAATAATAATTGCATTGCTCATTTTCACCCAAAGAAAGACTAATTGTTTAAAATTACTTGCTTTTGTCATTACTGCTGTAGATGCTGTTCACATGAATGAACCCACTGCCTCTGCAGATTACATGGCAGTGGAAGAGAAGATCAAATCATGGTTTCGAAGGACAAGACATAGAGCGGTTGGAAGGAAAAGACGCTATGAAATGTCGGTGTTACGGCGGTCATTGGTTGGTGATGGTTCACACTTCCAATGAACATGGCAGTGATCTTGGAAGAGGAACAACAAGGCCCATTGAGCAGCGAGGATCTCTACTCCCGAGGAGCATCGCGATGCAGGAGAGGAGCGTTGAATTCCTTTCATCCACATGGAGTGGCATTATCTTCGAACCTGGGACCAAATCCACTCACTATATCCTCCATTCACAATCCCTTCACAGCATAAACGACTTATGCGCAAGGCAGTTATTGCTATAATGCTCTTTTGCCTTGTTATTTAAGGAAAATATTAAAGTGTGGGTATGCTACAGCATGAAACGCTACTCTCTGTTTACTAAAGTAATAATTATATCTAGCTACATTTCAATAATGTATTGTATATTATGGCCTCATATAATCTTGTTTATTTTAGTTTTCAAATATTTTAATTGTGTATATATGTATTTTGTTTGTTTGTATGTGCACTTGTTATAACGCCCCTTCAAGCTCTCTTCATTCCGAGGCGCTCCCGAATGCAGAGCGGACACTGCATCGGAGTTTCACTCTGAAGCACTGAGCAATTGTGAGTGAATTAGACTTGCCCAAGGTCCTTACGCGGCTAGGTGGTTTCGAACCTTCCAGCTCCAAGGCAACGACGCCACCACTACACCACCATGTCCCGCCACGGTCATTTATGTATGTGTGTAATTGTGTATATATATATATATTTGTTTTATACTATGGATAAGGTTTAGGACAATGGTAGCACTCTGGCACGAAGAGTGCATGGATGCGGGATTGCTCCCATCACACTCCCAAAGGTCCCGCTCAATCTTCCATTTGGCAGATGGCGTAATTAAAAACAGTAAAATATTATGGAAACTTTGCATGGCTGTCGTTAGTTAAACTTGACTCCTGAAGTAACTTGCCATTTGTTCTTCATACTGTGAATTGTAATCACAATGCAGCTTGAAATTAGACGAAGATTTTAGGTATTTTATTATTTAAAACTTATGGCACAATTAGATTGAACTTCATAGTGTCAATTGAACTATTGATCACAATTTAGGAGAGTCAAATTTAACTGGCAGTCATGCAAGGGTCGATAACGTTCTGCTCATTTTACCAGTGCATCTGTGCCGAATGTCTGGCTGAGCCGACCCTTGGGTGGGCTGTAGGAAGTTATCCTGTGTTCATGCACTCTACAGGGTGGGCCAAAACAAAATACCCACTAAGTTTTTTCCAATATCTTGACCATAAGTAAGAATTTTTAAATTGAAATTTTACAGGCTTAAACACAAATCATATTTACACATGATGGCCACATTTCATCAACATAGTTAAACAGAGCAAAACTTATATCACTTATAGTGAAGCCACCACCGTTTTTTGACTATTCAAAAGCGTAACACAACAAAAAGTAAAAAAAAACACTATTTTATTAAGTCTAATCTCAAATAACTGTCGTGAAATGAACTTGGTAGTGCTTCAGAACTTGTCTTAAATTTCCCCAACACCAATGCCAAAACTTCTTTTGAGTCTCTCTGCAAAGTTCTTGATGACCTGTTGTTGCTTTCCAAAGGCAAATCTTCCTATATCAAATCCAATACGCCCATCAATTCTCTTGCCACTTTTGGTTTTGGTTGTAGATTGTGATATTTCTCCAGCACAGCTCTCCGCAATTGATTATCAATCCATCGGGTTTAAATCCAGATATTTGGGCCATTGGCTTACTCATTGAAACCAGAGCAACCTACATTGAGTCGATCTTTTTTCATTCATGGCAAATCTCTTAAATCTCAGCCTAACTCTTAATGTTTACTCTCTCCCTGTTTACCAGAGTAAACATTGCTCATAGCCTTGCATCTCCAGGATCCGGCTCAAGAGTTGCCTGAATACACATTTAGTTTGTCATTGACATCTTGGCCATTTTATTTTTTTATAGAAATTTGAATTTTACTGTACTAAAAGCAAAATTATTAATCTGACAGATTCCTTATTTACCAACTTGATTTTTATTTTGCTAAGTGACTTCTCAGTGACGTGCAGCTATGCTGGTACCCTGTTTCTTTTTTAAATAGTAACTATAATGATCATCTGGCAATATCAAGCCTATTTGATAACAATTATTTGCGATGAGACTTAATAAAATCGTGTTTTTGTTATTTCTTGTTGTGTTACGTTTTTAGATCATCAAAAAACGGTGGGTGGCCTCACTAAAAGTGATATGACTTTTGTTCTGTTTGAAATATTGTGATGAAACCTGGCTATCATGTGTAAATTTTAATTGTCTTTCAGCCTGTAAAATTTCATTTTGAAATTCATAGTTCTGGCCAAGATATTGGCAAAAAACTTGGGGGGGGGTCTTTTTGGCCCACCTTTTATATTCCAGGGTGTTACCAACAGATACTCTAAAACCCCTCTTGACGTGTTATTTAGAGGTTTAATATTTAATTAAGAACCAGGTTTTTGATGTTTATGAGATTTTTGCGAAAGTTTCTCAACGTGGAAATGTTTACACGCTGTAGTTACATAAAATTATGAAGACCTTGTCACAGGATTATTGTTGTTAAGGTTGATACTTCTCTTTTTTATCCATTTGCTTTCATGTTTATGTGGTTACTCATTTCATTTTAGATGGGACACGTATTTATTATGTTAGTGTTTTGTTGATGTTTGTGTTGTTATATTGGACTAGATATGCCATCTGCTTAGAGTGCAACAGCACTAACTCCAAATTTGTCAACTTCTTGTTTATTCTGTTGCTACCTATGCATGTTATTGTTTTAAACTTGCAGAGATGATATTGTTATAGTGTAAATAATAGCCCAGCAACTATTTGATTATTTGAGCTATTTCCAATGACCTATCTTTGATTTGGTCCTGTTGACACATGCTTTGCGTCTCAGTAAACATGATTGTTAAAGGTTAATGTATGCAATAATTGTCAAGGGGCGGTGTGCTGAAGACTTGTTGAAATTGTATTTAAGAGGAATATTGTATTTTTCATGCAATCAGTGTGATGTTGCTTTAATCTTAATTGTTATTCGTAATATGTTAGTCTGTTTAAATCAGGGTATTGTGATAACTAGAAGTAATATTCAATTTGATATCTTGTTAGGAACAAAAGCGTATTTGTGAGTGGTTCGTTAAAACATTGTTTTCGCTTATTATTAGCACTCAAAACTGTAATAAAGATAAAGTTAAAATATCACTCTAATTTAACTTGCTGTGAGGATAATTTTTTACCTTCATTATCTAATTTGTGTGGTTATAAACAGAAGGCAAGTAAGCTTTTTGTGAAACACATTTGTTCTGTTTGTGTGTGTAGTCATTTCTCTAAAAATTTAATATTTAACATTCTCATTTTTAAATAGATTTATTAATTAAGTTTTCAAGTAAATACATGCAAATAAATTCAATTTTTACACAAATCATTTTCATTCAATGTGTGATAATAATTATAAATACTGTTGCTTCATGCATTTTAACAAATGAATATTTGTTGAATGACTATGTGTTTGTTTGCATTTTATTCCTTTTAAGATGAATTATATTTCCCTAATTTAGCTGAACTAGCCTCTTGGATAAGCTTTTGTATTCGACAATCTGAATTTTCTTTGAGTGCAATGTTGATTTCAAGGTCTCTAGATAACTAAATGATTGATATTTTGACATTTCAGAAGTCATACTGTTTAAATAATTTAACTTGCATTATAAATTTAGCTGGAGAATATTCCTGTTGCCATTTGGGTGGAATTAATGATTTTGAATATTTATTGCATGCGTTACTGTCGTAAATATTGTTTTTATTTTTGATACAATGAATGGTGTGAACTTTGAAAAAATTATTTTCATGGAAACTTGTTTTTTTCTATTGCAAGTTAGAAGTATATTTGGAGTTCCTGAATCGAATCTCAGAAGTCAAGATTCTTGTGGGATTAATGGTGTGATTGGAAATTGCAGATATGCAGAAATTCACCTGAAAATCGGTTACAACCACATTTATAGGTCTAGAGCTGGTCGTCATATTGCCATTAGAGGCATTGTGAGGGCTGACGGAATGGATGGCTACACAAAGTCCCAAGTAGGGCCAACAGCGGCCGATCATTTACCAATAGCCGCCCTATAAAGGCCATTAGAGGTTGTGTGCGGGTAGACTGTGAAAAACAGCAGGCGGTCCTGTACTAACGAGCGCGAGCCAATGAATACCCACCAGCGGGCCTGCAATCGCCATTAGAGGCATTGTCATGGTAGACCGGGAACAATGGGCGGCCCCTTACAAACGCCAATGCCGAGCCGACAGCTAGGGATGAATTGACACCAGCGGCCCCATAGACGCCGACCCCGTAACAATGAATAGAAGTCTGCACTTATACACCGCTGGGCCGGCAGATAAATTCATAGGCGCAACCTATTCACCGCGCGGTGCTCAATGAGGTGAAGAATATACGTCGGCCCTGTAGTGGCAAGATCATCCGCTCCCCTACTGGGCTACTCTATTGGCCCGAATAAGGTAGGATGGGCGTTGCCAGATGGGCGAAGATGCCGTGAGCCCCGAGTTTGCCGCTGTGGGCTAAGTAGGTTGGCATGGTACGGGCACTGCAATTCCTGGCTGTCTGGGTAGGAGCTT
>OX243820.1:15440160-15546400 GCA_945859605.1 Lumbricus rubellus | reverse complement strand
ATCTCTTGTAATATTGATTCATTTTGTTCTTATCTCGATCTATGAAGTTCTCAATACCCAGACAGCCAGCCTCGTCGCCCTGATGCTGGCCCACTGGAGCAATTGGTGGTATACATGCTGGCGTTGGCCAATTGCGGGATTCCACCACTTCGCCACGATTTCAGCGATTGCCGAACAATTGAGTGTGCTTAATCTTGACCATAGTGGCCCACCCAATGGCCACCCATTTTGAATGGCGAGATTGGGGCCTAGTGGAGTAATCTTGGGGCCCAACAGTCTGCCATCGTAGACTTAACGAAATTGGCCTGTCAGCCAAAGTTTGCGTGGGAGGTGTGAAAGGGGGGACGCTGCCGCGAATTCAATAGGGAAACAAGAGGAGGGGCGTGGGGAGAGGAGGTAGCAGCTCAGCTCACAAAGTTTGCGTGTAAGATGTGGAAGGGGGGACACTGCTGTGGATTCAATAGGGAAACAAGAGGGGAGGCGTGGGGAGAGGAAGTAGCAGGGCAGCCCAGGTTTCAAATTATTCATTGGCTTCAAACAAAGGAACCTCAGTAGGCTATTTAGCATCGGATCTCCTTACACGTGCGCTGCAAGGTTTATTTTGGCGCCAACGACTTAAATAATACTATAATTGGCCAAGGTTCTTGATGATTGGTGCTTTGTATGCTATTTAGGATAGTGAGCAAGTAGGCCTATATGATGCACACATACACACTTGGCGAATGCAAATTAAGACCATTTCTTTTTAGGCCTTATAATTGTGCTCCTGCAATATTATAAAAGCAGGCCTAGATTAAACCTAAGCTTATACAAGTGGCACGTAGGCCTACATTTTGGGATTCGGAGATGTTTGGTGGCTTTGAGCCAGAAAGTTGAGGTTTCGAATCCATCTCACGCTGCCGCGTAGGCTACACACGGACCGTGAGCAAGTCCTTCACTCGCTATTACTCATGCCATTAGGCATGAAATTCAATTCATTGTCCGCGCTGTATAGTAGGAAGCGCCTCTGTGTATTAATCTATTATAGAGACGCAATAGCAAGTGATCATACGTATAAACAGGCATACATACATACATAATGCATACATACATACATACATACATACATACATACATACATACATACATACATACATACATACATACATACATACATACATACATACTTACAAACATACATACAAACATACGCAGATACATACACACACATACATACATACAAACATACGTGCATACACGCATACATGCATACACACACATACACACATACATGCATACACACATACATGCATACACACATACATACATACATACATACATACATACATACATACATACATACATACACTCATACATACATACATTCATTCATACATACATACATACATACATACATACATACATACATACATACATACATACATACATAGCCCTACATACATACATACATACATACATACATACATACATACATACATACATACATACATACATACATACATACATACATAGCCCTACATACATACATACATACATACATAAATACATACATACATACATACATACATACATACATACATGCATACATGCTTGCATCTATACATGCATGCATGCATCCATGCTTGCATCTATACATGCATGCATGCATCCATGCTTGCATCTATACATGCATGCATGCATCCATGCTTGCATCAATACATGCATGCATCCATGCATAGATGCATGAATTCAGAATTCTTTCAATTACCGCGTTGTCATTAGAAACAGTTTTGAAAAGATAGGCTAGGTCTTTATGGAGCTAATGAAATGCCATTGAAATGCACTAACTGAAGAATTGCGATTTCGGAAGCATGTTTCAGGTATAGGCCTATCGAGATCTTCGAAGTGGAAATCACAATAATTTTGGCATGCTTTTGTTCTTGACGTATAATTATATTTTTCATCTGCTAGCAATGTTAGAGCTGCATAAATTGCATGCAGTATCATGCAAAAGGATACTGTTCTAAAAGGTCCAGAGTAAAAATAGTGAGGTTTAAAATTTTAGGTTTAGCGAACAACAACTTATTTACAAACAAAATTCATCTGCATTTTCAGCAAGATTTGAATCATAATGGGGGCATCACTTAGGGCAAATTGCAGTGTATGATGTTTTCGTAATAACTGTTCTTTACCGTCACTAGTAAAAAAAATCGGCATGTAGGCCTAAAGTTCTTACGAGTTCGTTTGCGTTTAATGAAACACCCTTACTTACTTAAATAAATTAAGCGAGTGCGCATCTTACATATAGGATGTCTATGTCCGTAACAATGGCGGAAGTTGAGCGGTTAAAATGGCGAAAAAATTCAACAAAGGAACCGTCAATGTGATATTTTGTGTAGATTTCCATGCGTTTTGTTTCCCTTGGCAATTTATAGCTCTGACGTTATTACGGTGAGTTAATATTTCGTTTGTCTTTGCTTTGTTGCATAAAGATATAATTTCTGATGCGGATCTAATTATGACACACCTGAGAACCACGCGGTCGAAATTCCCTGTATTATACTTGGGACTTATCATATTAGTCCCGGATTCTATTAAAAGCTAGCTTTGGGGAAATCGGATGTTTGTGTATTTTTTTAACGTTTTGGGGGTTCTGGTTTCGAGATTCAGGTTGACCCCAAAATGCCAAACCTTGCCAATTGATAAGAAATAACGCGTGAACGTTTTCGCGCGAACGTTTTCAATCTTAATGTTCATGCGCCGACGGTTGCACAGAGGCAAAAGATTTCACCACGGAATTGTGTTGTATATATTGGCCTACTCTTGTGTTGATTCCAATTATAGGTTGGCCTAATATAGGGTTTTAGAGGTCTGAATTATGTACTCAGTGCAGCCTTAGTATTTTTTTCATCAGTTTGACTGTTAAACACGCACACTGCGTGCCCGTACTCCAAACAATATGGCTGCCAACGAATGCATAAAATTATAGGGTAAAATCCCAGACTGGCTCCCCGTACTCCAAACTGCGACATTGTTCATCAATTCAGCTTCAATTTCAGCAGAATGACTGCACTAACCCTAAAACTAACCCTAACCGACCCTCACGGCGCCTAACCTGAGCCCTAACCGACCCTCACGCTTTGCATGTTGTCCATAGGTCGCGCTCTAATTTTATTGCATTCGTTGGCAGCCATATTGTTTGGAGTACGGGCACGCAGTGTGCGTGTTTACCGTTTGACTTGTAGTCTACTTTTCGCCAATCCATCTTCCATTTTGGCAAGAATTCGTTTCATCAATGCAATTCCATTTAAACAATAAATTTTCTGCAATCTAACTAATGTCAGCAAGAATCTTTTCATTCCGAGGGTAAGCATTTATGTTGGCGTCATAAATCATTCGTCATTGTATGGGTCAGCGATGGTCGGATTGATGCCAAGAATATTTAAGAATTCTTGCTAAGTAGAAGTCGGATTGGTGAAAATAATTTTTTATTCAAATAGAAATGGCATAAATTATAAAAACAATCTAGCTGAAATCAAAGCTGGATGGGTGAACAATATTTTTTATGAAACATTGGGAAGATTGAATTGTTGAAAAAATTGCTGCCTAAATGGAAGCGGGATTTCAAGATAAACGAGTTCTTGCCCAAACTGAGGCTGATGGGAAACGAGAAGGTTCTGTGCAAATTAGGATTGATAATAATGCTTGCCAGAATGCTGCAACTAGCAAATAATTTACAATGCTAAAATATACGTCTACTATTTAAGCAAAGCTTATTTTTATCAATTGTATTTTTTGTGTAGGTTTATATAGCACCTCTTGCATTCTCAGCTAAAAAACTGTGGGGTTTTATCAATTATAGACTTACAATTCTGACAACGGGGAATGGTATTTGGATGACTAAGTGTTTGTTTTCTGTTTTGCATTTTGATGATCATTGATAGGACGGTCATCACTAGGCCGCCTACAGTGGATAACTGTCAATGAAAGGTGTACTTTGCCATGTTTCTGCTTGACAGGTGGCCTACATACACGTTCCAACCGTGCCAGAAGGCCTTGACCTACCACTGGACATTACGAGAGTTGTTTGCCACATGACTACCCGACTCGTTCAAGTGAAGCTGACCTAAAGAAAAAATCTGGTAAATTGTTATTTATTCAAATCAATATAAATAACCTTAGATAAAAACGGGCTGGTAACCTAAGATCGGTGTCACGACAACTCGTCTACAGACAACTCGTCTAAAGACAAGTGGTCTCCAGACAATTCGTCTACGACAACTGGTCTACGACAACTCGTCTACAAACTACTCCAGCTTCTATTTCACCCATATAAAACCGTCATCCAGCTTCCATTTCAAATATAAAGATACCTTCATCCAGCTTCCATTTCTCAAACGTTTTATCATTAATCCAGCTTCTATTTAACCTATATAAACCTTCATCCAGCTTCCATTTCCTTATCGCTCTTTTCATAAATCCAGCTTCTATTTCATATCTATAAATTCCTTAATCAAGCCTCCATTTCTTTAGGGTTTTTCGGCTAGCCAGCTCCTATTTCAGATCTATCTGATACAGCTTCTATTTCTTAAGCATTTTTTCCCGTCAATCCTGTTTCTTTTTCACCTACATAGATACGAAATAGAAGCTGGATGAAGGTATCTTTATATTTGAAATGGAAGCTGGATGGAGGTTTTATATAGGTGAAAATAATAGAAGCTGGAGTAGTGTGTAGACGAGTTGTCGTAGACCAGTTGTCGTAGACCAGTTGTCGTAGACGAATTGTTTGGAGACCACTTGTCGTTAGACGAGTTGTCTGTAGACCAGTTGTCGTGGAACCTCGAAGATCAAATAGGAAGTCTTGGTGCATGGCCAATATGATTTTTTTTTATGGTTCATTTCTTGTGGATTATTTAAACTTGTGGCACGGGTGCCTGTAGATATTAAGAACTGCCTCTTGCTCAATACTAAAAAAATTAAACTGATCTGGCTTTGATAACCATAATTGTCACCTCGAAAAGATAGACTTGCAGCTGCTCTTTTCAAATGCCTTTTCTTCTCTGATGTACTTCTGTGTTAGGTGTGACTCTTAGCTTGTTTTGGGCACTAAGTACTGTTTCTGCTCATTGTGTTAAAATCTTTTTCGAGGGGTACTTTGCACTGAGAGCATCTCGGATTAGTTTGTACTGTAAGAGGTTCTTTGTAAATCCATGAATGTAATAGAATTGCACATTCCCAGGTACTAATCTTTTGTGAGCATGTGAAAACAGTTGGTTGAGCATGTTTTATCATATTCGCAAGATGCATTCTGAATGTCTGTCACGTATTGCATGGCAAATCTGGTTCTACCTTCATGCATTCTATCATGTGCACTGTGGTGGACTATGGTAATTTATTTTGACCTTGCTCTCAGGTTGATCAACTTCAATCTATTTTAAACTCTGCAGCTTAGTAGGATACTTGGTGAGTGGGATTCTAAAGACTGATTATATATCTGATACAGGGTAAGCTGCGGTGCATCGAGCGTGGCTTCACAGTTTCTTTGAGAACTCTGTTGTTCCACCTTGTTTGTTCAGTGTCAATCCATCTTTCAATTGGCGAACCAATCTGAGCTTCTGGTTCCCTGCTCACAGACTGCTCTATCCGACAGCGTCGTTCATTTTCTGTCGTTTTCCTACAACCTGGAATGACCTCCCTGTTACACTGCACTTAGTTCCCAGGGTCACTCCTTAAGAACCTCAAAACTTTCTATTAGCCATGGTTGCACTGTAGCGCCTTTGAGTAACCCACCTTGAGGAGATGTTACATACAATTTCTGAAATAAATATTTAGTTATTGATGTGCAGTATTACACAGAAAAACATGCAGTGATGGTAAATAAAAATTAAGGCAGGGAAAGGTGTGCTATAAGGGGCGGAGTCGGCCCCCCATAAATTGATTTTAAGCCTTAATATTAATAAGAAAGTGATTAAAACACTCTTGAAATGTTAGAAATTGCCTTTAGAAAACTTAGAGAATTCTTAAGTCATATTTCTGTGGCCACACAGTTTAATTATTTAGTATAAGTGTATATTTGGTTGGCGCATTGGATAACACATTGGTGTGAAGATCAGCGGTGCTGAGTTCGAATATCGAAGCCCTGCATAGGATAGATGTGCTTTGCAGGCTGCTATTCCTGTCATTGCAGGCTGTCTGTTCTGTATTTGAGATTGATGTTAATTAGGATTGTTTCATGTAATCATACTGCGTTTTCTAGTATGAACCCAAGAAAGAAAATATTATTATTATAATATTTTTGACCAACCTGATTGTGTATGTATGAATCTAACAGCTTCCTATGACACCTTTGAGTACCTCATGAAAGTGTTGTGATGGTTAGGCCAGTATGGTTCCACGACAACTGGTCTACCGACAACTCGTCTCCAGACAATTGGTCTAACGACAACTGGTCTACTGACGAATAGCATTGATGAAACAGAAGCCGGATTTACGAAAAAAATTTTTTGCTTAAATGGAAGCTGTATTGATGATTTTCATTCATGTATTCCAACATGCACCCATTTCTACGTCAAATCTAAAAATACCTTCAACCAGCTTCTATTTCTCGCCTGTTATTTTAGTCAATCCTGCTTCCATTTCAGATCTAGAAATACCTTCATCCAGCTTTTATTTATCATGCGTTATTTTCGTCAATCCAGCTTCTATTTCACTTGTAAGAGAACCATCATCCAGATTCCATTTCTCTTGCGTTTTTTCATCAATCCAACCTACATTTCACCTCTAAAAACTATCATCCAGCTTCCATTTCTCAAGCGCTGGATAAGTTGTCAGTAGACCAATTGTCGTTAGACGAATTGTCCGGAGACCACTTGTCGTTAGATGAGTTGTCGTTAGACGAGTTGTCGTGACACCGGCCAGTATAGGTTTTGTCCTGAACACTTTTCGTGGAATAATAATTGCATTGCTCATTTTCACCCAAAGAAAGACTAATTGTTTAAAATTACTTGCTTTTGTCATTACTGCTGTAGATGCTGTTCACATGAATGAACCCACTGCCTCTGCAGATTACATGGCAGTGGAAGAGAAGATCAAATCATGGTTTCGAAGGACAAGACATAGAGCGGTTGGAAGGAAAAGACGCTATGAAATGTCGGTGTTACGGCGGTCATTGGTTGGTGATGGTTCACACTTCCAATGAACATGGCAGTGATCTTGGAAGAGGAACAACAAGGCCCATTGAGCAGCGAGGATCTCTACTCCCGAGGAGCATCGCGATGCAGGAGAGGAGCGTTGAATTCCTTTCATCCACATGGAGTGGCATTATCTTCGAACCTGGGACCAAATCCACTCACTATATCCTCCATTCACAATCCCTTCACAGCATAAACGACTTATGCGCAAGGCAGTTATTGCTATAATGCTCTTTTGCCTTGTTATTTAAGGAAAATATTAAAGTGTGGGTATGCTACAGCATGAAACGCTACTCTCTGTTTACTAAAGTAATAATTATATCTAGCTACATTTCAATAATGTATTGTATATTATGGCCTCATATAATCTTGTTTATTTTAGTTTTCAAATATTTTAATTGTGTATATATGTATTTTGTTTGTTTGTATGTGCACTTGTTATAACGCCCCTTCAAGCTCTCTTCATTCCGAGGCGCTCCCGAATGCAGAGCGGACACTGCATCGGAGTTTCACTCTGAAGCACTGAGCAATTGTGAGTGAATTAGACTTGCCCAAGGTCCTTACGCGGCTAGGTGGTTTCGAACCTTCCAGCTCCAAGGCAACGACGCCACCACTACACCACCATGTCCCGCCACGGTCATTTATGTATGTGTGTAATTGTGTATATATATATATATTTGTTTTATACTATGGATAAGGTTTAGGACAATGGTAGCACTCTGGCACGAAGAGTGCATGGATGCGGGATTGCTCCCATCACACTCCCAAAGGTCCCGCTCAATCTTCCATTTGGCAGATGGCGTAATTAAAAACAGTAAAATATTATGGAAACTTTGCATGGCTGTCGTTAGTTAAACTTGACTCCTGAAGTAACTTGCCATTTGTTCTTCATACTGTGAATTGTAATCACAATGCAGCTTGAAATTAGACGAAGATTTTAGGTATTTTATTATTTAAAACTTATGGCACAATTAGATTGAACTTCATAGTGTCAATTGAACTATTGATCACAATTTAGGAGAGTCAAATTTAACTGGCAGTCATGCAAGGGTCGATAACGTTCTGCTCATTTTACCAGTGCATCTGTGCCGAATGTCTGGCTGAGCCGACCCTTGGGTGGGCTGTAGGAAGTTATCCTGTGTTCATGCACTCTACAGGGTGGGCCAAAACAAAATACCCACTAAGTTTTTTCCAATATCTTGACCATAAGTAAGAATTTTTAAATTGAAATTTTACAGGCTTAAACACAAATCATATTTACACATGATGGCCACATTTCATCAACATAGTTAAACAGAGCAAAACTTATATCACTTATAGTGAAGCCACCACCGTTTTTTGACTATTCAAAAGCGTAACACAACAAAAAGTAAAAAAAAACACTATTTTATTAAGTCTAATCTCAAATAACTGTCGTGAAATGAACTTGGTAGTGCTTCAGAACTTGTCTTAAATTTCCCCAACACCAATGCCAAAACTTCTTTTGAGTCTCTCTGCAAAGTTCTTGATGACCTGTTGTTGCTTTCCAAAGGCAAATCTTCCTATATCAAATCCAATACGCCCATCAATTCTCTTGCCACTTTTGGTTTTGGTTGTAGATTGTGATATTTCTCCAGCACAGCTCTCCGCAATTGATTATCAATCCATCGGGTTTAAATCCAGATATTTGGGCCATTGGCTTACTCATTGAAACCAGAGCAACCTACATTGAGTCGATCTTTTTTCATTCATGGCAAATCTCTTAAATCTCAGCCTAACTCTTAATGTTTACTCTCTCCCTGTTTACCAGAGTAAACATTGCTCATAGCCTTGCATCTCCAGGATCCGGCTCAAGAGTTGCCTGAATACACATTTAGTTTGTCATTGACATCTTGGCCATTTTATTTTTTTATAGAAATTTGAATTTTACTGTACTAAAAGCAAAATTATTAATCTGACAGATTCCTTATTTACCAACTTGATTTTTATTTTGCTAAGTGACTTCTCAGTGACGTGCAGCTATGCTGGTACCCTGTTTCTTTTTTAAATAGTAACTATAATGATCATCTGGCAATATCAAGCCTATTTGATAACAATTATTTGCGATGAGACTTAATAAAATCGTGTTTTTGTTATTTCTTGTTGTGTTACGTTTTTAGATCATCAAAAAACGGTGGGTGGCCTCACTAAAAGTGATATGACTTTTGTTCTGTTTGAAATATTGTGATGAAACCTGGCTATCATGTGTAAATTTTAATTGTCTTTCAGCCTGTAAAATTTCATTTTGAAATTCATAGTTCTGGCCAAGATATTGGCAAAAAACTTGGGGGGGGGTCTTTTTGGCCCACCTTTTATATTCCAGGGTGTTACCAACAGATACTCTAAAACCCCTCTTGACGTGTTATTTAGAGGTTTAATATTTAATTAAGAACCAGGTTTTTGATGTTTATGAGATTTTTGCGAAAGTTTCTCAACGTGGAAATGTTTACACGCTGTAGTTACATAAAATTATGAAGACCTTGTCACAGGATTATTGTTGTTAAGGTTGATACTTCTCTTTTTTATCCATTTGCTTTCATGTTTATGTGGTTACTCATTTCATTTTAGATGGGACACGTATTTATTATGTTAGTGTTTTGTTGATGTTTGTGTTGTTATATTGGACTAGATATGCCATCTGCTTAGAGTGCAACAGCACTAACTCCAAATTTGTCAACTTCTTGTTTATTCTGTTGCTACCTATGCATGTTATTGTTTTAAACTTGCAGAGATGATATTGTTATAGTGTAAATAATAGCCCAGCAACTATTTGATTATTTGAGCTATTTCCAATGACCTATCTTTGATTTGGTCCTGTTGACACATGCTTTGCGTCTCAGTAAACATGATTGTTAAAGGTTAATGTATGCAATAATTGTCAAGGGGCGGTGTGCTGAAGACTTGTTGAAATTGTATTTAAGAGGAATATTGTATTTTTCATGCAATCAGTGTGATGTTGCTTTAATCTTAATTGTTATTCGTAATATGTTAGTCTGTTTAAATCAGGGTATTGTGATAACTAGAAGTAATATTCAATTTGATATCTTGTTAGGAACAAAAGCGTATTTGTGAGTGGTTCGTTAAAACATTGTTTTCGCTTATTATTAGCACTCAAAACTGTAATAAAGATAAAGTTAAAATATCACTCTAATTTAACTTGCTGTGAGGATAATTTTTTACCTTCATTATCTAATTTGTGTGGTTATAAACAGAAGGCAAGTAAGCTTTTTGTGAAACACATTTGTTCTGTTTGTGTGTGTAGTCATTTCTCTAAAAATTTAATATTTAACATTCTCATTTTTAAATAGATTTATTAATTAAGTTTTCAAGTAAATACATGCAAATAAATTCAATTTTTACACAAATCATTTTCATTCAATGTGTGATAATAATTATAAATACTGTTGCTTCATGCATTTTAACAAATGAATATTTGTTGAATGACTATGTGTTTGTTTGCATTTTATTCCTTTTAAGATGAATTATATTTCCCTAATTTAGCTGAACTAGCCTCTTGGATAAGCTTTTGTATTCGACAATCTGAATTTTCTTTGAGTGCAATGTTGATTTCAAGGTCTCTAGATAACTAAATGATTGATATTTTGACATTTCAGAAGTCATACTGTTTAAATAATTTAACTTGCATTATAAATTTAGCTGGAGAATATTCCTGTTGCCATTTGGGTGGAATTAATGATTTTGAATATTTATTGCATGCGTTACTGTCGTAAATATTGTTTTTATTTTTGATACAATGAATGGTGTGAACTTTGAAAAAATTATTTTCATGGAAACTTGTTTTTTTCTATTGCAAGTTAGAAGTATATTTGGAGTTCCTGAATCGAATCTCAGAAGTCAAGATTCTTGTGGGATTAATGGTGTGATTGGAAATTGCAGATATGCAGAAATTCACCTGAAAATCGGTTACAACCACATTTATAGGTCTAGAGCTGGTCGTCATATTGCCATTAGAGGCATTGTGAGGGCTGACGGAATGGATGGCTACACAAAGTCCCAAGTAGGGCCAACAGCGGCCGATCATTTACCAATAGCCGCCCTATAAAGGCCATTAGAGGTTGTGTGCGGGTAGACTGTGAAAAACAGCAGGCGGTCCTGTACTAACGAGCGCGAGCCAATGAATACCCACCAGCGGGCCTGCAATCGCCATTAGAGGCATTGTCATGGTAGACCGGGAACAATGGGCGGCCCCTTACAAACGCCAATGCCGAGCCGACAGCTAGGGATGAATTGACACCAGCGGCCCCATAGACGCCGACCCCGTAACAATGAATAGAAGTCTGCACTTATACACCGCTGGGCCGGCAGATAAATTCATAGGCGCAACCTATTCACCGCGCGGTGCTCAATGAGGTGAAGAATATACGTCGGCCCTGTAGTGGCAAGATCATCCGCTCCCCTACTGGGCTACTCTATTGGCCCGAATAAGGTAGGATGGGCGTTGCCAGATGGGCGAAGATGCCGTGAGCCCCGAGTTTGCCGCTGTGGGCTAAGTAGGTTGGCATGGTACGGGCACTGCAATTCCTGGCTGTCTGGGATATATATATATACAGCAGAGTTTAACACATGTGGTCTTAATAATTATTTGTGAACTTACTTGGGTCTAGGCTTCTCTTCTTGACAGACGAAACATCGCGGAGCCACTGGACATGGCGGCATAATCATGCGATTATTGACCAGCATCTCTCTGCAGAGACAAACAAACAGATCAATCAAGAGTTGACCATGTATTTAAAGTGTTTCAATTTATGAACAAGCAAAAATTGCTGAAATACAAAAGTTGTTTTGCTGCATTTGAATTCTGGCTTCAAGTCGGAAGTCAGTTGGTTTTTTGCCAAGTCGTGTCAAGTCGTTTCGACTTCAAGTCGTCAGCGTCAAGTCGACCTCGAATCACTTTAGGGTCAAGTCGCGTCAGATTCGTTGACCAAAGTCACTCCCAGGTTTAGGGGGCCAAGACTATTATAATGACCTGAATGAATCAATCAATATTCAATAGTCAATCAATATTCGTTTGCTATTCGCAATTATAGGCCTACAGAATGACAGAGACGCATTTTTGTTTGGGACTATACAGGTTATTGATTCAGCATCAGCAAATCAGTTAATTGTCATTAGATCATTATATTGTCTTGGCCCCCTAAACCTGGGAGTCACTTTGGTCAGCGAATCTGACGCAACTTGACCCTAAAGTGATTCGAGGTCGACTTGACGCTGACGACTTGAAGTCGAAACGACTTGACACTACTTGGCAAAAAACCAACTGACTTCCGACTTGAAGTCGACATCTGGCATGGTGAAAAAACATTGGCCTAGGCCTACACGTATATAGGCCTACGGCTGATAATGCAAAATGTCAAACCAATTTTGCCTGACAAGAATTAATATTATTACATGTATATTAATTATAGGCCTACCATTAGCGGTCTAGGCGAATGAGATTGTTCAAAGTTTATTAAGCATATTTTATGCTGCTTGTGTTTGAACTTGAACAGTTTTGTGATGTTTGGGGTTATCTAAGAGGAGATCACATTAAACCGAACAGGTCAGAAATTCTTATACCTGTGAAGTATGGTCACAGATGATGCAATTGGTGCTATGTGGAAATAAAAAAGAAGACTAGCAGAGAGAAGAACACAATAGAGACTATAGTAGCGTCGTTGGACATACGAACCTGCCTGAGGGCAGAGAACGGAAGAGGAATCTGTTGGGCCTAAAGTAATAGTCTACTGTCTAAAGGAGGGAGAGAGTAGACTCATAGAATTAGAGGGTGTTAGAGGCTAAGGTAAGGTAGGCCTAATTAAGTATGGAAACGTAGCGTCTAAAATCTACATCTCAATGGATACAGTTTTAATCGATAATTAATTACCTGCTTGGAAAGATGTTATTGATTTTCAGCGTAGTATCTCTGTCGCCGATGACATTGTCGACCTGCGTCCTCAGCTGTGATCGATCCCATATCGTTGGCACCTGCTGCCACAGCGCCGTCACTGGAGCAAAGACTTTCGGACGAAATTTAACCATGTCTGCTCTCTTCTCTAAAGCTGTAGTCAACGGAAGTCTCTTCAAACAGACAGACAAGACATAGGCCTAATTATGTCAGTCCACGTCGTAATGACGATCGACATAATTATATTGATTCTGTTGGCTCTTTAGAGTCAATTGCAGATGAGTTTGACAAGACTAAGAGCAAGACAAAAACGTGCGAGAAGACAAAAGGTTGCACATCGAAACTATAATGATGCAAATTTTGAAGACTTGAGTTTAAATAACAAATGAGAAGTCAAACGCAAAGTCGAATGGCCTAAATGAAAGGCAAGGCATGGATTGGTACATAATAGCCTCCCTGATGTCGAGCAATGTTATTAAGCGTAAGATATTAATATGGTTCTGTTAGCCTACGTTAGGCCTACATTTAGCTTCCATCGTTGGATACAGCTGCGCATGCAATTATATATAATATATATATATATATAATTTTATATATATCGAATATTAACTTTCTTGGGCCAATGTAAAAGGTAATCCATGTGCATTAATCAATTGCTTACGACGTTTTCTCGGTGAGGAATGTCGTTCATCATTCTTCGAGCGGTTGTTGTGTAGACCATTCGTTTGTACAGTTCGTTCTTCTCCTCGTCCGACACGTGACACGGAGTGGCCTCTGGAATTGGCACGTGACTGAAGAATCCTTTCTTGCATGCGAGTGACGTGTACCTGTGACTGGCGGCTGTGGGAGGTCCGAGGTCCCTCTCAATGCCAGGATCGAGGCCGGGTGTATTGAGAATCGGAATGAACGGCGCTTCCCATTTCACTCGCGTGTCCCTCTGGCACAACGTCCTACCATTCGACGAATGCGAAGAAAAAGAAGATTCCATGGTTAGACGGAGATGGTCGTGATTCGGATGGTTATGGAAATGGTGGTGGTGATAGATAAGTAGACCTAGATACATGTATATGGTGGTGCTAATGGTAATTGGAGTGATGGTGGCAGCAGATAGGGATAGGCTATTGCTGCTAATGTAAGCCGTGGTGATAGCTTATTAGGTCTAGATAGCTACGATTGGGTTCTAGGGTATATGAGTGGCTGTGGTTTGAATGTAGGTGCCTAAATTTCTTGAAGCGCATGAGCAATTGCGAGTGAAGGACTTAATCTCAGGGTCCCAACGCGTCGGCTTTATCGAACCCGCAATTTTATCTTTATGACTTCTATGATGTACTATAAGATCTCTATTTTATGATATAAATCCGAATAAGGATAGCAATGAAAGCCGTAGGTCAGGTCTATGCATTGTTATAGAGGTGAGTTTTCTTCGGGGATTAAAGTGGGTGGGAGCGCGGCGTGGATACGGCATTCTCACTCCTCTTGAAATCTTTACTTGCGTTCCCACTGCTCACCATGCATGAAACCCTGGAAACACATCTATTCCAATAAAAACATTCTTCCTCAACGTTCCCACTGCTGGCATATTTGGCGTTCCCATCCCCCCCCCAAGCAAACCACTTAAACCACTACTGAATAATTTTTCCTATTAGGCCCATAAATAGAAACAAACGAGCATAGGCAACTATACGTAGAGAGAACGAGTGAAAGACTCACTGTCTGAGTCGTGCTTTTCTGATCGGCGGACGACAGCATTCGAGCGGAGGAGGAAGGGCAGGAGGAGGAGGATCGTCCGCTGATCGTCTGATGAAGCGAGGGGCCATGTGCTTCGGGTCGTCGTCTGGCCGTTCACAGTCCGTCCTCGGCCAATCGAAGATGGCGTCTGGAGGATGAACACTCGTGCACAACTCGCGCGTCCTGGCCTTATCGTTTTCCACCCTCAGCTCCGGCTTCCGGGCGAATGCCCCCACTGGATTCAACGGTCTATGTCAACAACAACACAGTGTTCAGATTGCAATCGTAAACTCGAAATTTTTACAGCGCCCTCAAAAGCCAAGTGGCGGGAACCAGCTTATTCACAGGCGCATAGCGCATAGAAACTACGGCAATGCATTCAACTACGATTCGTTTGTTACAGCGCCTCTGCATGTTTGTGGGAGCAATTGCAGCAGCAGCAGCATCGTCGCAGAGTTCCTCTTCAGACAAACGCGAGACAGATCGAGACGCTTCCGACAAAAGAAAACTTTATTGTCAATATTTTACGGACGGTAGGCCTATAGGTTATGGCAGGAAAGAGAAAAATATAGTCAACAAATTTTTAAGAGTTGTTTTAAGTCAGACGTAGGCTAGGTGACATTGAACGACAAATCAATTTTAGACCTATTTTTGAATTGTTACAATTAGGCCTATTGTGCCGTGTTCCGCGTAGGCCTAGGTCTATATCAATATTATATCAAAGACAACTCGCTTTTAAAAAGATTCTTAAAATGTCCTTAACGAAAGTCTACCTAGCTCATCCACGGCATAGTGCGCGAACACTATAATATTAAGCTTATTGTGTTTTTAATCCAACCAGAGATTTATAAAGCGGTTATTGTATGCTCAGATAGCCTTCAATTTTAATTAGCCTACTCTTAATCAGGGCTGTTGCCATTATATTCCTATTATTAGATCAGTTAAGTTTAGATGTTCATTGTGTTTAGACGAGATTTCTTCTACTAACTCTCTGACTGGTTGCTGTATGATCGGCGGAAAGCAGCAGTCTGGGATGATGTAATGGCCGTCATTTGGCTGGAATCGAGGCGCTTTACCACACGGCTTCCGAGTCGACATGAGCTCCGGACAGTTGCAGCTCGACGGCTCCATGACTTCCACTCGCTTAGGAGACGGACTGCACAGCTCTGGATCTCTTGCTTCATAACACTCTTCCATCTCCTACTCAGCTCGTTTCCTGGCTATTATAATATAGGGCCTATATTGTAACTATCGTCTTTAATCTTTCGTAGGGTCTACTATAGCTGACCAGACTTTGAGGTTTACACTCGACTCAACTTCTCTCAATTCACTTCTATGTGGCCGAAATAATACAACTTTCTCGTCTCATTGATAGCAGGATCCAGAGGAGTCTAGTAAACATTAATATTATTGTCGCAATTGAACCGAAACGTTGGCAACTTTCACAACGCAGAACAACATCCAGCATAACCGCAATGCGTGTTAATTAATTTTTATACAACTGAAAAGTAAGACGATGACGTCACAACGGTTAGTTTACGTCATCATTCAACCAATGGCTTATTGTTGTAACCTGAAGTGGAGATTTGACCAAAGCCATTTAACATTATCTGCCTAATAGCCTATCTAAGATATCTATAGGCCTAATGTGCCACTTCAATTTGAAAGACGGGAGGCCTAATAACAAAAGCAACCATGAGTAGGCCCATAAATTTGCCAATGTGCATCAACAGTGTTTTTCTTGTAATATAACTTAGCATACAAAAGCACCCAGTAGGCCTAACAATATCAGTTAGCCTAGGCCCCTAGGCATGAGCGAAGTTTATCAGGGACTAGGCCGCTAGGGGGACCTAAGTCCCCCCCCCCCCAAGAAGGCCCAGATTCAGCTTTTTTACCATGAAAATGGTATCTTTTCCCGGCTTAGCCCCCCTAAGAAGGCATTAGCCCCTCCAAGAACAAAAACCAAACTCCGCCCATGCCCCTAGGCCTAAAATAGAAACTGAGCAGTTAGGCTAAACAATAAAAGTTTGGAAATATTCTCAATATCAGCAAAACAGAACTAATGCGCAAGCATACATTTTCAGCACTTAATGAACACAATACACCATATCAATATTGTCATTAGACTGTCGAAAATAAAAAAATCCAGTTGCATAGCGTTTTAGCAATTTTCATTGTATGGGGCAAAATGCCCCACTGTTGGCACACAAGTTTAATAAAAATTGAGTTTTGATCAAATTGGACTAGCCTAACTTTAAGTCAAATCAACATTTCTACTGAATAGTGCATAGCCTATAGGCCTAACGCAGCTACTCGCCACCAATTTTGGTTGACTTCGGATGCGCTACTTTACAGTGGGTGATGTAAAACGTTAAATGGGCGTTCTTCCCTGCCCTACCCCTACATATATTTATAAGCTAGACTTACAGAAGTCTTTTTGAGGATACAGGTAGGTCTATCTTGTTAATTTACAAATATTACATTTCTGCTGACGCCCAGCACAGACATTTAATTCCTTGGAAGGTGTCGGTTGGTACAGCACCCGACGAACCTTCCAATGACGCCATTTGGTTTGGCAACAGCATAACCACGTTTTAAAAAACAATAGCTGAACAAGAAAATTGCTACAAAGAAAATTGCAAAAGACAATTCATGTATATCGATGAACCGATATTAAAGATCAATAAACTGCAAATTACTAATTAAAAGAATTGTAAAGTGATTATTGACTTCGTGCAGTATCGTATTTTAAGAGCCAATAAATTTCACTATAGGCTAGTAGCTTCAGTCGATCAGTTTCCAAAACTTTGTTAGAAACAATTCAGGTTGGTATCTTTGCTCCGCGGTCGAATATACAAATATAGCTCAGATAGTGTAACTGAAAATTTAGACCTACGGTTTAGTTCTATTCAATTATACTTGGTTATGGTGGCTTTCAAGCAGTTCTTTGTGTATATATTTGATGCCACTTCTTGTTCGATCGTGGTGTTATGCTGTCATATTATTCTCAACGGCTTCGATTAGCGTTGGGCATATAGGCCTGTCATATTTACCGTTGTCTTCTTTCCCTTCAGGCTCGAATTATTCCCTCTGGCGAGGGGTCAGCCACTCGGATCCCTCTCCTCCACTTGTCTCTGTTTCCAGTGTCTTTTTTCTTCATTTTGAGCAGCTTCAGGTCCTGTTGTATCACGTCCTCCCATCTTTTCTTCTGTCGTCCCAGGCTGCGTCGACCATATACCTCCGCCTGCGTTATTCTTTTGACACAGCCATCCTCCTCTTTTCTCATTACGTGTTCATACCACATCAGCCTGGTCTCTCGTGCCTTGTCAGTGATGCACGCCACACAGAGCTTCTTCCTATGATGTCGTCACTTTGCTTCATGTCTTTCAGTGATATCCCAAGTATCCATCGCAGCATTCTCATCTCTGTTCTTTCCTGCAAACCCTCATCCCTTTTCTTTAACGCTAAATCTTTACCGTTGTGATATATTATAATTAGGTATACACTTACGGAATGCGCATGCGCTTTGCAGATGCGAGAGAAGACTATATCTAATATCTTCAGCAACTTACGCAAGGCTCGTATCATTAAGGCTTAAGCAATCAAGTAACTACAAAGTCACCACTTATAGCTATATAGCAACCACGTACTCACATTGCTTTCCAGTTTTATTTGCCAGTCGTTGTTTTTGATGACGAACAATGTAGGCTTACCCAGTGAACGCACACGTTTGAAATACATGTTTTGCAGGAAAAGTCTTTCGTATACCCGATCTTAAAATGTCTGAAGTTTGGAAAAGAAATATGGGAACATATTTCCGTGTCATGGATTCCAACAAGGACGGTGTCGTTTCAAAGAACGATTTTGATCTCATGGCAGTAAAACTGTATGCAGCGATAAAAGACGATCCTGTCGAGCAGGAAGAAATGAGAAGGATCCATGACGATGTGAGATGATTCATCTAATACATTTTCATCTGCATCCTAGCTGCTTAGTCGTTGAATTCATATATTATCATCGATTAACTTGTTTTATTATAATTTTTTAGAATCCGCTTAGCCCATTATCGCAAGTATGTTTCGTCATCAGGGCTGTTTTTAAGAAATTTGTAGAACTGCATCTTTCCTTTCCCATCCTTCATGGTAAATTACCTCCAATCGGAGGACAACGACCTTTTTGCTAGCTTTAATTGTACAGAAGTGCTTCTGCAACTGCACATTTCGTGTACAACTGCACGTTAAAAAAGTCCTGCTCGTCATGATGCATTCATCTGTTTTCTCAGCAGGTTGCGGACGTAGAAGACTGGCGCGACTTCTTCATTAATTTGTCAGGAACATTTTCTTCATTTAATTCGGTCTAACTAAGAAGGTTGCATCTCATTTAATGTTTTCAATATAACTGTTGCAGACTTGGATGAAATTCACTGGTTCAACGAAAACGAATGTGAAGCAACTTCTGACTAAAGCCGTGATGATCGATTCTCTTATGAAACACAGGAATGATCCAGAGCTTAAGGCGAATACTCGGCACTCCTGTCAAGTCTTTTTCGATACTCTGGATGCCGACAAAGACGGCTACATTGATCTCCAAGAATACCGCAGAGGATTTCAAAACATTGGCGTTCCTGAGACGAGCTTCACAGAGCATTCGTTCAAAGTAATCGACGCCAATCACGATGGAAAGATCAGTCTTGATGAGCTTACTCAAGCTTCTCTTCAGTTCATGTTCTCTGCAGAGGACTAATATTCTCCGTACAATTTGTATTGGGTTATCTTATGATAGGCTATAGCTGCCAATCAATTAATTGCCCTCTTTAGCCGTCCTATTAGTGTTAAGCCGAACCCACTGCTGTAAAGCCGACCTGCGTGTCGTGCTATAATAGTGGGCCGTATTTCGTGTAACCTGTACCTGCAATCATTCTGCGGTTTGTCAGATTGAATCAATAAAGAATATTATTATTATTATTATTATTACTATTATTATTATTCATCTGCTTTGATGTTTGCTTTGGAGGTTAAGTTTATAATTATTATAATAATAATTATTGCGAACAATTCGTACCAACTGTATACCAACATTAAGATCTATAGGCTATTACAACTTCCGCTTATATGCTTAGTCTAGTGGACAATGTTGGAATTTATGGATTAAAATGTAAACTATCATATTAAAGCATTCAGCACACAGTTAACTCTGAAACAACTATAGGCCTACTCGTCATGTTGGAGAACACGCTGGTGTCATGATATACATTATGGCCTACATTCTCCCCTTAGAATAGAATCAAACAGAGAGTGGCGTCGGACTCCCACGGGCATTGAACCCAAGGTTATTGATGATGATGATGATGATGATGATGATGATGATGATGATGATGATGAAAAACCAAAAAAATTATTATTTATATTTCAAATTCAAAGTTAATTCTGCTGTTATTAAGCCTGCAAAGCAGGAAACCGAGAGTGAGGCATTGCGGAAAATGCCCTGACCCAACGGCATCTGTGTCCCGTCTTGAGCCTGCAATCAACCTTTCAGTTTAAATTCCACGCATCCTAATAATGCCTTAGGTCTACTTAGGCCCATATTGGTTTTGTTGCAAAACACACCCACATGATTTACGGACCCGTAGCCTATTATAAAAGCCTACTGAATTGGGCAGCGGATTTTTTGTCGGCGGTTTTGTTCAAAGAGCACCTCAATAGATTCCAGTCACAAAATCGCGGATAAGAATATTGCGTGCAACTTTGCAACAGCCGAAAGTCATTTTAAGCAAGTTGTGCCGAACAAGATGTTTTAGCAGTAAGGTCTACGAACGTCAGATTTATTAGCTAACTAAAGGTTCACCGTGCATAATATTTTGTCAGTTGGTAGCCTATTATGTATTATGCCTGCTGCGGGAGTGTCCTGTAACAGTCTCCGGGGATATATTGTTTCAGCCAGAGGAGTCTGCTTCTGGGAAGACCATAATAATTATTATGGTGAGCTTTTGGTGAGACGGTATCGCATGACAGAGTCTCCCCAAAAGTCCCCCCGGAGACTATTTCGAAACAGATTCTTAATTCCCGGCGGATCTGTTGAAGTTGAGCCAGAAATTTTCCGTCTTTTATTAGGCCCCAAAATTCTGACGACCTTTTTTTAGTCTCTTGGCCTGAAACTCAAGAAAATATTCAATTTTTCCCATAAAAAAATCTGTTGACCTTTTTTTAGTCGTCTGATTATGTTGGACACTTAATTTTCACGATTTTCCTCTTTCCATGTAGGCTACCCATGGTTGTACACACTTTACGCATTTTTGCTTTGGGGGCTGAGCACCATTTAGGAGGGCTTAGCCCAGTGCCGGCGCTAGGGTACCGGGGGCCCCCCCCAAAATAAAACTTGAGGCCCCCATACCTTGAGTTGTCATCTCAGCAAAATTTCTCATAGGCTAAGTGCTGAAAGACATAGTGTAAGACATCAATAAATGTCCTCTCCCAATTGTTAAATTTTTTGGAATTTCCACGCTGTAGGCCTAATTGTAGAATTTTAAGCGGTCATCTTTACAAAATTTCTCATTTTTTGATGCTGTTAGGCTAGTCGTGGTTTAGGACTTCAGAGTGTCCCCTCTCTATTGTTTAAATCTGTCCGATTTGCGTGGTTTCAGGAATCAGGATAGAACGGATTAGAACCGTCATGAAAGGTATAATTACCAGCTACATTTGAGGCCCCTTGCAAACTTAAGATCAGACACGTACCATGGACATCTGGAACCCTACACAGGGTTTAATGCTTGGGCCTCACGCAGGTTTTATTTTGGAGCCTCATCCAATTAGCAATTACAATAAGTTACAATTTATAAATGTTGTGTTTTACAATTTATAAATGTTGTGTTTGATGAAAAAGTGGATGAAACTGCCTGAGTTAGTTTAAATTGCTTTAATTACGTCCAAAATCAGTATGGCCGGTATGACGTTTGAATTAGGTCTGCTATGGCAGTGCCGTATGGTCAGTTGAGGCATGCACCAGGCCGGATCTGGGGCCTCAAATAAATGCACCGGTTTAAGAAATATACAGTCACAAATAGGCATAATGACCAGATAAATTTGGGGGCCCCTTAAAACTATATACAGTCACAAATAGGCATAATGACCAGCCAAACTTGGGGGCCCCCTGGGGGCCCCTTCAAACTCGGGGCCCCCCCCAAATGGGGGGCGTGGGGGGTGCTAGCGCCGGCACTGGCTTAGCCCTCCCTAGCGTCGCCACTTGCCTTCATTGGTTAAAGGTAAGCCACTGCATTAAGGCTAGTAAGCCGTCTTGTTGATGCTGATTTATAATGGACAGGCTTAAGTTTCTTTAACTGCCTGCGTTGCCAGTCTAGCCCTGGCGACAGCCGTAGCCTAGGCCTACAGTTCATTAAATGAGCTGCACGACTGTCACCAGCAGGACTAGTCTTAGGAACAATAAGTGCATCATGGTTCGACAGCATGTGCACTGAAATAATTGCTGTCGTAAATTACACGCACGAGTTTACGTCCCGCAAAAAACATTTTGCATCATGCATGCCACCTGTTCGACATCAATAATTCAAGCAACCATTCCATTAAAAGACAATGCTTTGTCCAGTGGCGTCACCAGACTAGATGTCACTCATTGACCCCAAACCGCATGCATACATGACGTCATCCACCACGCCCACGGACATCTTCCCTTGCCATACAACACAGAATTCAGTAGGCCAATGTTTTTTAATGGTGCTACCTCGTCTGATTGTTTCGCCAGAAAAACCTTCATGATGATTGTCCCATGGTAGATCACGATGGTAGTTTAAGCCTTTTATAAGGTTTAGCTTCGAAAGACCTCTATCGCTTGAATCCATCATTACACAGATTGTCAGGAATTATGTTTTGGGCTTAGTGAAATGGATGGGAGAGATTCCATATCCAGTTGTGAAAGTGAAAAATTCTAAAATTGTCCACTCTATGGCTTCTTCCAGACAAATATAATCTGCTTTCAGATGTTTAATCTAAGCCTTAGTCGTCTATGCTGCACCAGCTCTTTGGAACGGACTTCCAACATACCTCGGCCCGTTCACTAAGCCTCCTATCTCCTCAATCTCCCCTCCAAATTTCAACCTCTCCTCCTTGCACTCTCCTCTGCTGCTTTCCATTCACGACTGAAAACCGAACTCTTAAATCTATCCTATTTAGATTAAAATCAGGCTCCATCACCCAACTCCCACCATCACCGACACCACCGTAGCACCGCGCTGTCTACTCGGCTTGGCCTACCCGGATTTTGACCTGGCACCGGAACGAAAACGGCAGCTCTGGCTATTGCGGACTTGATTTGATATAGCGCCGGCGATTAAGCTGGTCTCTCTGACGTGGCTTTTGTGGGCGCTAAGAAATTCTCGAAGATTTCCATTACATTACATTACATTAGTGTATGACCCATATTAAAAGTGCAAACTCAGACACTTCATCGGAATATGTCAGTTTTTGATTGACGCCTTTTACTCATTCTTCAGTTGTAGCTATTAGACAATTATTTGAACAGCCTCAAACTTGTCTGCTACTTCTAGATAGTTCTCTTGACGTGCTCTGGAGTAGAACAGAATGTAGCAAGCTCGGACATTCGACCAGTATAGCCTTGACTTTCGTCCAATCTGACCAGTAGAGCCTTTACTTTCATCCATTTGACCTATACAGCCTTAAAAATTGAGTGCCCGCGCAGTTTGACCAATATAGCCTTACTTTTTCATATTCGGCGTCTGTCGTAAAAAAGTAAAAAAGTAAAAAAGTAAAAAAAAATTTTCTCTGGCGTATGTAAAATGGACTACTCGAAAAAAGTTACTGAATTACGAAAAATCGCCGAGCCGAGCGGCCGGGATGGATATTTTACAAGACGGTGGAAAGCGGCGTTCATTGCTAAAATTGACGCCCACATCCGCGAATGCTACGACGATGAATGCCCATGCAAGAATCCACGGCCGGATCGTCAACAAGGGCCGGGCACGATTACCGTCGTTCGTCGTCGGCGCGATGGCAACTCACCCCCGTGTGATGCAAGAGCGTGAGTGGACTACGACGTAGATATGGGATTACAATATCGCAAACGATTTTACACCGTTGGTTTATAATCGTCTTTGGATCAATCGAATATTATTATTTTTTTTTCTCTGGCGTATATAAAATAACTGAAAAATGGAATATACCGCTCGGCCTAAAGACAAGAGATCCCAATATAAAATGGACTACTCATCGTATAATCTGAAAGAATTACGACAAATTCCTAAACAGAGAGGACAAAGAGGATACTCGAGTTTGCGAAAAGCGGAACTCATAGCGTTCATATCGCAGGGAGATCGACTAGGCGCTCGGGCTCAGGTCAACAAAACACCAGCGCATACTCCCGCCACTGTGCGAGAATTGCGGGAAATTGCAAAAAAGAGAGGTGTGCGAGGATACTCGAGATTAGCAAAAGCGGAACTTACGGCATTCTTGACTACTACTTGGAAATTTTTGCATCCGGGGAAAAATAAAATAGTTTTTTCGGATTGGCTGACTAGCGAGATTAGTCGGCTACCTCCGCAAATAAAACCGCCCATTCATAGGTTCAAACTTCGAGAGACTGCGACGGCGATCAAAGGGTTTACAAAAAGATACACGATCGATGGCGACAGCAGGATCGATGTTGCAACTTTTCTCAAGGCTGTAAGACCGCAGGTAGTTAGGCTGCTAGCGAAAAATCGGGGGGTAAAAGTTCAACTCGATCTCATGTGCGAAATGGAGAAAGTAGATATGAAAACCGGTGAAGTAGTAACGGCTGAGCCTAATTTCAAATCAAAGAGTGATATTATTTTAGAAGCAACCGATGTGAGAGAAATATATACCAACGCAGCGGATAAAATTAAGGAGAGCATGGCAAGTTTTCAGATGCGGGGGAGTAATTGGAGATTCAAAACCGTTTTGAAGTTGGATATCGATACAGTGGTATATAAACCATTGAAAGGTAGTTCCTACATTCCACTTCCAGATTATTTAGCGAATAAAAAGGCTATTATTAATATGAAGAACAAAGATGTTGAATGCTTCAAGTGGTGTGTAGCGAGAGCTGTAAACCCCGTTGAAGAACATCCGGAGAGAATTACGAAAGAATTAATTAGACAGTCTGAGGAACTCAATTGGTCTGGTATCGAATTCCCAGTAGCAGCGGATGCTAATGTGATAGGTAAGTTTGAGAAAAATAATAATATTAGTGTTAATGTTTTTGGTTACGAGAAAGAAGTGAATATATTCCCACTATATATATCAAAGCATGAGAATGATAGGTGTGTAGATCTATTACTCATTTCTGATGGAGAAAAGAAGCATTATTGTTGGATCAAGAATTTCAATAGACTGATGGCGGTGAAAACAGAAAATACTACTACATCAATGTACTATTGCAAAAGATGCTTGATAGGATTCAGTAGAAAAGAATCACTTCACAAACATACTGAGTACTGTTCGCAGCAGGACGCCCAACGAATAGAACTTCCAGAACCTGGGACTATGCTAAGTTTTACACATTATTATAGAAAGATGCGTGTACCGTTTTTGTATTTTGCCGACTTTGAATCGTTCATCAAACCTATCGGTACATGTCAACCCGTTCCTAGCACGTCTTACACCAACAAGTATCAAAAACATACGCCCAGCTCGTTTTGTTATCATTTGAAATGCTTCGACGATGAAGTTTATTCTCAAGAGCCGGTGCGTTTTACAGCTGAAAACGAAGACGATGATGTTGCTCAGTTATTCATAGACTCTATCGAAGAAAATGTAAAACGAATATACAACGAGTTCAAATTCCCCAAGAAGATGATATTCGGCAAGAAAGAGCAGGTGCTCTTCGACTCGGCTACTGTTTGCCATATATGTGAAGGAGAATTTATAGGCGACGAAAAACGAGTACGAGATCACTGTCATTTGACTGGAAAATTTAGGGGCGCCGCTCACAACCTTTGTAATTTGAAATACAAAGTCCCCAAGTTCTTCCCTGTCATATTTCACAATTTGACCGGTTATGACAGCCATTTATTTATCAAGAAATTACGGGGTGAACACGGCGAGAAAATCAAATGCATTCCCTGTAACGAAGAAAAGTATATCTCATTCAGCAGAGAGGTCGTCGTCGATAAATTTGTGGACAAAGATGGGAAAGAGAGAGAAGTCAAGCGCGAATTACGTTTTATCGATAGTTTTAGATTCATGCCTTCGAGTCTCGACGCGTTATCGAAAAATCTTCAGAAAGACCAGTGCAAGAATTTAGGGAAATTTTTTGAGGGTGAGAAGTTGGATCTTTTACTCAGAAAAGGCGTTTACCCATATGATTACGTCGATGGTGTTGAAAAATTAAACGAAACCGAATTACCATCGAAGCATGCCTTCTATTCAAAACTAAACGATTCGGGTATTAGTGCAAAAGATTACGAGCACGCGAAAACGGTATGGGACAAATTTGAATGCAAAACATTACGCCAATATCACGACTTGTACAATTTATCGGATGTTCTATTATTAGCGGATGTCTTTGAAAACTTTAGAGACGTCTGTATGAAGAACTACAACCTAGATCCTGCGTGGTATTATACTTCGCCGGGACTTGCTTGGGATGCTGCGTTGAAGACGACTGGCGTAGAGTTGGAGTTGTTGAGCGACTACGATATGTTACTGATGATCAAGCAAGGAATACGAGGAGGCGTCAGCACGATTTCGCATCGATACGCGAAAGCGAACAACGAGTACATGGGGGAAGCTTTCAATCCCACCCAACATTCAGTATTCATTCCATACTTGGACGCGAACAACTTGTACGGATGGGCGATGAGCAAGCCGCTACCGACTCATGGGTTTGAATGGATGAACGATGACGAATTGAATGATTGGAGAAACATTACCGAACGAGATGGCGTGGGATGTGTGTTGGAAGTCGACTTAGAATATCCAAAAGAATTGCACGACCTGCATAATGATTATCCACTAGCTCCAGAGAGTGTAAAACCTGCGGGATCAGATGTAGCGAAACTCATTCCAAACTTGAATGACAAAGTAAAGTACGTCGTTCATTACGGAAATTTAAAATTGTATGAAAGACTCGGATTGAAAATCGTAAAAATACATCGAGGAATAAAATTCGTGGAAAGTGCCTGGCTGAAAAAGTATATCGATCTGAATACTAACCTGAGAACGAAAGCTACGAACGATTTTGAGAAAGACTTTTTCAAGCTGATGAATAATAGCGTTTTCGGTAAAACAATGGAAGCTATCGAGAATCGAGTTGACATACGATTGGTGAGTGAAGAGAAGGAGGCCATCAAACTAGTCGCGAAAACTAATTACGATAGACGAACGATTTTCGATGAAAACCTCATCGCCGTTCACATGAAAAAGACCAAGTTGTTTTACAACAAGCCGATATATCTAGGGATGTGTATATTATACACCAGTAAGACGCTCATGTATGATTTTCATTATAATTACATCAAGGCCAAGTACGGAGATAGGGCCAAGCTATTATTCACCGATACTGATTCTTTGGCGTATGAAATTAAAACGGAAGACTTCTACAAAGATATTTCCCCCGACGTCCAAAGTATGTTCGATACTTCAGACTATCCGAAAGACCATCCATCCGGCTTAGAAACCGGTGTAAATAAAAAAGTGGTTGTTATGTTCAAAGACGAGGCCGCGGGAAAACAGATTGAAGAATTTGTCGGGCTGCGATCCAAGTTGTACTCTTACAAAATGGCGGGTGAAGACTACAAGAAATGTAAGGGTGTGAAAAAGAACGTCGTCAAGAAATCAATCACTCACGCAGATTACAAAGACTGCGTGTTTACGAAAAGACAACAGTCGAGAGCGATGAACGTCATTCGATCCTACCGCCATGAAATTTACACCGAAGAAGTAAATAAAATAGCTCTGTCTGCCGACGACGACAAAAGAGTAATAATGGATGACGGGATCCACACCCTAGCCTATGGGCACTACACGCTGAAAACTAAACAAAATTAAGAATAATTTACACTAATATAAAATGGATGCGGCAAAAAAAGTGTGTACCAAATGCAAAAAAGAAAAAAGCTTGGACGAATTTCACAAAGATCATACGCAAAAGAGCGGGTATTACCCCAGCTGTAAAATTTGTAAAAATGCCAAAGTGAAAGAGCTTGCACACAAATACGCAAGACAGGAAATTAGGGAGACAAAAGACACAAAAGTTTGCAGCCGGTGTAAGGTAAGTCAGAACATATCGGAATACGTCAACAATCGATTTCAAAAAGATGGAAAGGCGAATGAATGCAAAAATTGTAGGCGAAAATATTATCTCGCCTGCGTAGAAGCCCGAAAGCTCGTTAGTTTGTGAAACATCTAGATGAAATATTAAAATGAGCTATACAACTGTGAAAAATATAAATGTCGAAGGCGTAGTTCTCGCGAATCATCCGTTGACAAATTTTGAACTACTAGATGCTGCTAAGAAGCTCAATATCCCTAATTTCCGGGGAGTATTTCTCAGAGACGAGCTGCCGAAGAAACCTAGACGGACTGAATGCGGGATATTGAATCTAGACGATTCTAATGGAACCGGCTCGCACTGGGTCGCTTTTTCAAAAAACGGCAAGGACAAAATATATTTCGACAGCTATGGCCTGTCCCCTCCTACAGAACTGGTAAAGTATTTGCAGAGTCCTGTGTACTACAATAGCGAACGCGTACAGCCCGACAACGAAGTGTTTTGCGGTCATCTATGCCTGCACGTCCTGAAAAAAACATGTAAAGATGGGGTGAGTTTTCAAGAAGTTATAAACAGCCTGCATTGAAAATTATATTCAGATGTAAAAAATGCCTGTTGATAAATTTGGACATACAGATTCGGGTTCTACACAAAGAGTAATTGCCGGCGGAGTTACTGAAAGTCAAGTAAATAGTACTTTTCTAAGGCTGGATGGAGCAAACCCCGCGACTGGAGATCTAAATATGAGTGGTCATACTATTAGAGGTCTGCCTACAACGAATACAACGAATACAGCGAATACTCCGGAGGCGGGGATAGATGAGGCCGTGAGTCGGGGGCAAGTAATAGATTTACTGCGGAATCACGGCGACGTCCCGACCGACAATAATCATTTGACGAATAAGAAATACGTCGATGAACAACTTACTTCGAAAGTGGCGACGGTGGTAGGGCCCGCGGTTAGCGCTTACAGTTCAACTCAACAGGCTATAATCGCTAGATCTCACACTGCAGTTACTTTTGACGTAATAAGATGCGGTACCGCAAAACACGGTATTGAACAGGGTATCGGAACGACTTCTTTCTTCCCCAGTAAAGCCGGGTACTATATCGTTTCGGCGTACATAGAATTTTGCAACAATAGTAATACCGCGTATGGTACCGTCCACCTGTATAAAAATGGGGCGTCGTACATGCAAATTGCGGGCGGAGGGAGCACGAAAGGTTCGCAAAACCATTCAATCGGTAGTAACATAGTTTTTCTAGACGAGTTCGATTACCTCAGCATACACGCTTTTTCATCCATCGCTACGAACATTTTGTGCCGCGACTTTTCTGCGGTATTCTTACGGCCCTAATTAATAAAAATTATTATATTCAAAATGCCTGTTGATAAATTTGGTCATACAGATTCGGGATCTACGCAAAGAGTAATTGCTGGAGGTGTTACGCTGTCCCAAGTAAACAGTACTTTTCTAAGGATAGATGGAGCAAATCCGGCGACTGGGAATCTAAATATGAATGGCAACTGCATCAAAGGCCTGCCAATAACGAATAATCCGGATGCGGGAATGGATGAAGCGCTAAGTTGGGGGCAAGCTATAGATTTGATTACGAATCACGCGGGCATTCCGTCAAACGATAATCATTTGACGAATAAAAAATACGTAGACGAACGAATTGCTTCGATAGCGCCTACACCCACTGCTGAGGCCGCATTTGGCCCGGCGTTTAGTGTTTACACCCTCTCGGCTCAGGCTATCATCGCCAACACAATAACGCAAGTATCATTTGGAACTGTAAAATTCGATCCGGATAATTGTCTAGTCAATTCGAACCGTTTCCTTCCTCGGAAAGCCGGCTGTTACATGGTTGCGACGTGTTTGGAAATACGCGACAGTAGTGGTACATATTTCGAAAGTGTTGGCTTGTACAAAAGTGGGGGAGTGTACACGCATATTGTCGGCGGCGTTGTTGACGGCTTTGGGTTGAAAAAATATGTATCGAGCACTACCCTAGTTCGATTAACTAATACCGATTATCTCGAGATATTTATTACTTCGCCTAATCCGGTAAATATTTTAGTTCGCGATTTTTCAGCAGCATACTTGCGACCTTAGAATTCAAAACCGAATCAAGTTTTGAATTTGAGTACCACACTTCATCTACACTTCATCGCCCATTCTATCATGAACTTCAATATACCACACTCATTTTCTGTCCGTCCGATTGAAACCTCAGTAACTTGTCTGAAATCACCACTGCGTACGCTTCCGTATTAGCTGGCGGCGCCGTATTGAACGTGCCTTTGATCTGGATATCGACCACCGATGACTTCAGACGCTCGGATTGCTTGCTCACGTCAAACACCATAATCGGAAACAGATCTTTGAAGTCCGAGGGTGTGATATTGCATTGCGTCATTAGTTCGTCCATTCCATAGTATTTTTCACTGAACGCGGCTGCTGCTCGGTACGCCCGCGCGAATTGTTGATTCGGAAATGATAGATTATAGTCGACAACTGGGTATCGGTCCTGGTTCATCATCACGAACATGTTCTTCAGATCGCAATGATTGAAAACTGATGGATTTTGTTCTTGATCGCCGCTTTTGTCGGTTTGAAAACCCAAGATGATGTACCTAGGCTTCTCAGGTAATGTCTTGACGCTAAGTCTCCAGCTAAAATTAGTCGACTGTGCGACGGAGGTGGTATCGCATTGACGGGCTCTGTACGCAACTGGCAGCGACGCTTTCGATTCGATCGTTTTGTACAATTGCATCTTCTCCATATCCGCGGGAATAACGTGAGGCATGAACCACGAGATTTTGTCCAGCCTAACTTTCCCTGCGGCCACTGCACCCGCGGCGGCTGATCTAAAAATTGCATCATCATCGGCTTTACGAACAAGTGTTAGCGTATGTTTCACACCGAAAACAACCTTGTCGTAATCATCGCAAAATCCGAAAATATGCTTCAATGGAACTACAAAGCTGAAAGTACCTTTGGCATTTGGTTTTTGAATTATATACGACTGTCTCACGGCGAAACCTTGATTATTCGCGATAGCAGCCGTCACCCCGCTGTCCTTGTACCACAACTGATTCAGACCTTGGGCTAGTTGAAAATCATTCGGGTATTTGAGTAATCCGAGCATCGTCGTTGCTTGACCTGGGTGAAATAACGATTCAATTTCCTGATTCGACAGTGAATACGAAATTTGACTGAAAAGATGCATGAGCCCATTATTCGTAAGAGTTGCTTCATCGGCATTAACGTAGAAGGTGTCGGGGTTGGTCGCCTTCATCAATCTACCCTCGAACAACAGGTAAGATTCCGCCGGATGACAAAATAGATCTTGAAGTTCGATATTTATTCTAATCTCGCCGGAGGTGTTTAGATTCGCCCCCGATATCGGCTCATACTCGTACCATTCGTAACGTTCGACGCTTTCATCGCTCAATGGTTGTTCGGTAAATCTCAGAATATCAGATGATTGCATTTTTACTACTTTTTACTACGCGATAATATATTTTTTACGCGACCTTCATTCCGGCGCCGTTTAGCGAGCGTACTAAATCTTGTATCGATATGGCGCCGTTCTTCTTCAGGCCGTCCCCCATCATCAGATTATTAATATTCGAGATATTTGGGCTCGACCCGACGCCGCTCAGCCGCTCTAAAATTTGTATAGTTTCTGGCGTAATTTTCTTGGAGGTGGGAGTAGGGGCAGGAGTAAACAGTTTGGCCACTGCTTTGTCTACTAATCGTTTACCAGCGTCGATTGCGGTTGTTTTCCCAACATCGATGGCCTTTTTCCCAATTTCTTTCGCCACGTCTTTACTCGCGTTGAGAGCGGTCGTTGCTAATTGTTTGGCGGCGTTCGACGTAACTAGTCGTTTGAAAAATCCCGAAATTGTATCGAATATTCCCGATCCTCCGATAACGTATTGTTTTCTATACCTCCTTCTATTAATGACTTGCATTTTTCCTGCATTTTACAATGTCATCATTATATTTTTGTAAGCATCTTTACTCAGCACTTCCTGCCTCAATAACGCGTCGCACATCGCCACGATCTCGTTTCTCACGCCGGTATTGCCTGCTTTGAAGCTTTGAAATCGTAGTTCTAGCTGTTTCGCTAACACGTTTGGATCTTCGGAAATAACAATTACACCACCCACGCCTTTACCCACCGCATTACGAGTCCTCTTTTCCCATATCGGCTTGATAATTTCTCTATATTTGACGCTCGAAGATGCTTTCGGTTTGTTAGGATTTTTTGGCTGTCTGATAGCATCCGACGCGAGTAGAATCTCGGCGTAATCGTCTCTATCATTATTATCGTATATCGACGTGTTCGGCTGTTTCATCGTCAACAACTCCCAAAGCCCCGGTGTTCCGCTATACGTCTTATTTCCAACCGTCACATCGTCTCCTTGAATAAAAATCGGAGTGTCGCCGATGTAGAATTGACTATTTTTTGATCGTATTCCGAACGTCGTGTCTACGATTTTTCTATCGGAGGCGTATTGATGAAGGTACTTGGTGGCTACATCACCTAATTCTAAAGTTCTAATATCCTCAGTCGGATCGTCGCTATACGCTTCTATCGAGGGATACTGAGGAAATTGAATCTTCAACGAAGCGGGTAGCGTCTGTAGTGCGTTTGTAGTAGCTATCGAGTTTTCTTTGATGGCGGATAGTAAGACATTTTGCTCTTTGGAAATTGCGGATTGCGAATCGACGATAGGCTTGTACAGCTTGGTTAGTTCTTGTTGCAGCCCCGAATCTCCCAATCTCTCCGATAAAAAGTTTTGTTGAATATTCTTCTTGGATTTCAGAAACTCTTCGACTATGAAATTTCTTTTCGCCGGGTCATCTATCTTTAGAAACGACATTTTTAATAAAAAATTTAATGTTTTTCGACATGTTTTCCGGCGTGTTTTTCGACGTGTTTTTCTACATGTTTTTCGACATGTGTAAAAACACAAGTTAGACGTATTTTCAGACATAGCGACATACGTCTACAAAACTCTACAAAACTCTACATGATTTCATACATGTTCGCGTTAGTCGTCTTTCTCACAGATTCGGTATTTTTCTCAAACATGCTTTGAAAGGACTGCCTGACTTCCTCTCTTCCCCGATCGATGAGAGATTGTTTCGTTTCCTCGTCCATCGCGTCCATCGCAACTTTCGACTTACTTTTGATTTCTTCTTTCATGCCATTGAATTTTTCAATCTCACTTAGAATCAGAGAATATTCCTCGTCTGAAATGTGATCATCCACGAGTGCTTTTGAAATATGGTCGCTGATCGTGTTGAGCTTCGCGTCAGCTAGCGTTTGGATCTTTTCATGCTTCTCCGCCTTCAGGGCGAGCTTTTTACAGATTCGGCTGCCAATTATACTCAATAGCCCCGCACCTAGCGCTGTCCCTTCCATAGCAATAGCGATGGGGGTTGCAATTATGGTGGCTAGTACACCGATTCCCGAAATTCCGAGCCCCATTGTGATCGCCATGAGGACGTTGTCTACTACGCCGATTACGCTCACACTTCTATGGTACTTTTTACTCAACGCTGCTCTTTTGTCGCGTTCTTGCTCGATCTCCTTTTTGATTTCGCTAATCTTCTGAAGTCGATACGTTTGTGCAGACCCCGCGGCTATTTGTATTTCACCTTCCGGCGCGGAGGGTGTTATATTTGTTAGGTTTGGATAGAGTTTGATGCCTTCGTATTCCATTCTTTTATTTATTAGCAATATATATTTTTTTACCGTTGTTAGTTTACACAGCATAGCGAATCTCCTTCGTTTATCGTTACCGCCGAATCGGAGTTGTTTTGAATGGAAACTATGATATCATCAATCACATCTTCTGAAATCACCCCGTCTAGTAGGCTGCATCGTCGTTCTTTGATACTCTGTCTGAGGGAAACGAGACAAAGACCTGACGCCATTTCTACACCCAGTCCAAGCCTTAGCGTATTTGCCGCCTTTGGTTGTATCGTAATATCATTTTGCGCAAAAATCTCCCATCGCAGACCCCCTAGTTGTCTTACTGGGGTGCGAGTAACACCGCTCGTAATCTTCCAAAAGACTGAAACGGGCTGCGTTCTATCCTCTACCGGTCTAGTTGGTTTAGTTCCAAATTTGTGTATTGGTCTCGACATTTTACATATGATAATTTATAATATCATGCCGAGAATCGGAATGTTTCGAAACGGCGAGTTGGGGCCGAGCAAAAGTCCTTCGCCACTCACATAGCCCGACCCTGTTTTCATGTAAAGCCCGGATCCCATTATCGATGCGCCTTTTTGCCACGGAGACAAGTACAACCCGGATCCGGCCGCTCTTATTTTGCACGCTATGTCACCTTTCTTGACATACATTACGCCCGAACCGCTGATTTTATCGACAAGTTTCGATCCAGCCGCAGCACCTAACCCACCTAATGCGCCCTGTGCTAAACTAGGCAGTACGCTACCAAGAAGGAACCGTCCCGCTGTCGCTAGAAACGGAAGTATAGCGCCTATGAATCCACCTTCGACTTTCTTGTTGTTCTCCAATTGCGTTTTACTCATTTTAATAATCATGCCAGTTCCTTTTTGGTAGGCAGCCGCCATTTTATTGATTTGCGCCTGGGTGAGAGCCAAAACGTGTTCGCCATTCAAATCATCGTGCGATAGTTTGATACTCACGCCGGTTCCCGCTTCAAGTGATCTTTTAATTTTGTCTTGTTGCGCTTCTGAAATATTAACTTTTACGCCCGTGTAACGATTCATTTTATTAATAAATTACAAAAACTTTCAAACTTCTCTGAATGTGAAATCGAATCGCCAATTCTTCACCTCGAAGATTTAGTAGGTTCCCGTGTTGGTCTGTGAGCCTCGTTTCCATCGTTGAAATTGTAGATAGCAAAATCGGGAGATATATCAAATTATGCGGCACTTCGATAATCTTGTAACCCGGGCCTACGTTTGGGAAAAAAGAATATATCACGTTTTCCGATGTTCCGTTAGTGTACGAAGACCCGATAATGTCGCTGGTCACTCTCAGGCTGCTTACACTCATTATATTCACCAAGTCCTCCGATTCATTGTATCCGCCCGAATAGATCCATCTGTTGAAACCTAGAACCTTTCCAATCGAATTCTTTGGCGTAAAGTCAACCATATACTCTCCTTCTATATTTACCACAGACCTCAGCGTATTGGTGTTTGGCGCTATTGAGATACAGTAATTTCCATTTACTCCGTCGTAATGCCCATTCCCCTTCATGACTCTCTGTATATATTCGTTGATATCCGTTATTTCATAGCAACCCTCTGGAACTGCAATGTTTACCCAATCTGTGTCGCGATTTGGCGAATACCTGAAGACGTTGTTTGTCGCGTCGATATTAGGAAAAGAATAGTACGTCTCGAGGGCAACTAAGGCCATTTCATATTTCTTATTCTTCTCCAGTTGGCAGTTCGAGTAGTGGATTAAACTTCGTTCTGATTCGCGTGCTCTTTTCGCTGAGAAAATGGAAAATGATGTTTTTGGTTCCGTGTTGCAGGCCGTCTTTTCCGTGTTTTCCGATATCTGTTTGAGAAGCGATGATTCCATTTTTACTATACAATACAATTTTACAATGGCGGATCCTCGATTATATAAAATTCGTCGAGTCCGCATCGGTATTTACCATTGTACTTGTCGCTAGTCAGGTCTAAAACCACGAATCGATGAGGTTGTTCCCATACTGTTTTGCATAGTTTTCGAAATTCATCTTTCGACATGTCTGTACTCACGTGATCGTTGTAAATATGATTACAATTTTTCAGGTCTTGTTTGAACAGGCAAATAAAGTTCGCATTTTCTCTGATTGTTTGGCGCGGTAATTTGAAATAATTCTGGGCGAGGTAAAAACAATCTACATTACTATGCCTCCCCCGATTGTAATACGTTTCACATTTGTTTTGTTTTTCCAATTGAAGATCATCGAAAATCATCAGGTTCTTCTTTTCAGCGCTCAAATCTCTCGGGTCCGGTACATCGTCGGCGCTCTCAAAGAACTTGGCAATTATATCGGATTTAGCTTCTGAATTTTTTGCTAGTTCTTCCATTACAAGGTCAGGCGATGCATTTAGTCCCACGATTTCATCTCGGTGCTCGAACAGCCAAACGATCGCTTCTTTCGGTAATTTTTCTTCGTATGCTTTTTTAATAATACGATATTCCGGCTGAAACAGAGAAGTACCGAATACCTGCAAGTTATTATAATCCAACCAGTCCGGCCTGAGTAAAAGATTGAGAAGAAGCGTTGTTTTTCCGCACGCCGATTTCCCAACTATCAAACCACGTAGGCTTTTGGGTAGCAGCGGATTATTGAATCTTTTCGAGAGCGCTGTGCCCCAACTCATATCTCTAATCTCCATTTTAAAAATATATATTATTAAAAACCAAATGTATTGCGTAAAATGTAAAAAACAGACCCAGACGACAGATGTGCAGAACGCCGTGGCTAATAATGGGAGATCGATGCTCAGAGGTGTTTGCGTCGTATGCGGGAAAACAAAAACTCAATTCGTGAAGGCGTCCGCTGTTGCGCAAGGTGGGGATCTAGTTAGTTCACTGAACGCTGCCACTAGCAACATTAAATTACCTTGGGCCAAGTTTGCTGGTGAGGTACATTTGCCAGGCCATCAGTTTACTGGTCCCGGTACTAGACTAAATTTGCGTCTGAATCCCAACGAAACCCCCAAAGATTGGAGCAAACCTATAAACAGGGTAGATAGCGCGGCATATATTCACGACCTGGCATACAATCAACACACTGATACGGCTTCTAGGAATGTCGCTGATAGAGCAATGATAAACCAGCTGAATAATATACCTAATCCAAGCGTGCGGGAACGAATAGAGAGGGCGATAGTCAAACCTATTTTGTCCGCTAAAACGAGTCTCGGGCTAGGTTTAAAAAAAGCCTAGAATTACAGCAGGACCTGAAATGGACTAATCAATTAGCGAATGAATTACACAAACCAGTAGTGAGAAATTTTAGGACGAGGCGGGTCCGTGTTGGAGGGATTGACCAGATTTGGGCGGCTGACCTAATCGACATGCAGGCTTTCGCTAGAGATAATGATGGTGTGAAATTTCTATTGACCGTCATAGATGTATTTTCCAAGTATGGGTGGATCGTTCCATTACATGACAAGAGTGGGAAGTCTACAGCCGATGGGTTCGTGAAGATACTCGGGGATGGGCGACAGCCGGGCAAAGTTTGGTGCGACAAAGGGAAAGAATTTTATAATAAAAATGTGAAGAATTTAGTCGAGTTGTATTCTACCGAAAACGAGGGCAAAAGTTGTATCGTAGAAAGATGGGTGCGTACGATGAAAGAGAAGATGTTCAAATACTTTACAGCTAATTCAACGAGAAGATATATCGATGTATTAGATGAGATGGTTAGTAATTATAATGACACGAGACATTCTTCGATCAAAATGACCCCCGCGAAGGCTAGTATGAAAGTGAACGAAAAGACTGTATTTATGAATTTATACGGCGATAAGATTTCAGAGCCTATTACACCAAAGTTTTCAATCGGCGATCGAGTCAGAATAACTAGAAAGAAGAATATTTTTGAGAAGGGTTATACGACTAGATGGGTGGAGGAGGTTTTTGTAGTATCTCAGGTTCAATACACAGATCCGCCAACTTACAAGATTACTGATTCTGCGGGTGAGGAAATACAAGGCTCTTTTTACGAGCAGGAGCTACAGAAAACAACTCAAGAAATATTTAGAATCGAAAAAGTGATTAGGAAACGCGGGAAGAAATGTCTCGTGAAGTGGTTGGGCTACCCAGACTCGTTCAACTCGTGGATTGATACTGAAGACTTGGTGACATTGTGAGACGATTATAAACCAACGGTGTAAAATCGTTTGCGATATTGTAATCCCGTATCTACGTCGTAGTCCACTCACGCCCTTGCATCACACAGGCATGAGTCGCCATTGCATTGACAATTAACGACGATGATCTCGTTGTCGATCAAACTAACATCACACGGGAGTGAGTTGCCATTGCGCCGACGACGAACGACGGTAATCGTGCATGGACGTTGTTGTCGATCCGGACGTGGATACTTGCATGGGCATTCATCGTCGCAGCATTCGCGGTTGTGGACGTCAATTACAACAATCAGCTCCGATCTCCGCAGTATTGTTGTATTTCCAACCAAGCCGAGCTGCCTGGCGATTTTTCGTAATTCAGTTTTAGTTTTATTCGGGTAGACCATTTTTATTGGAATATCTTGTCTTTAAGCCGAGTTGGATATTCCATGAATTTGAAAAAGTAAGGCTAGTATTGGTCAAACTGCGCGGGCACTCAATTTTTAAGGCTGTATAGGTCAAATGGACGAAAGTAAAGGCTGTACTGGTCAGATTGGACGAAAGTCAAGGCTATACTGGTCGAATGTCCGAGCTTGCTACATTCTGTTCTACTCTCTGGTTTGCAGTTCTAAAGAATTATTGGATAATAATGATGTCACTGATTGGAGCGCATCAAAAGGTTTTAAGACGGGGTTCCCAAAAACGATCCACTCGTTTGCCAGCATCCACTCCAATGCGTTCTTTTGTAAGCTCAAAACTGCCCTTAATAGGCGTGCCCGGGTTGGGAGCACCTCTGAACAGTGGCGAAGAGGGGATGCTTAAATATTCATATATATTGTTACGAGTACGCTGGTAAGATAATGGGCGTGCACGTAGCATGCCATCGTCGCGCCTAATTTAAGTCTCAAATGCTACTAGGAAGAAGCTCTGATCGGTACCTGTGGGGCGCGGTGGTGTAGGGGGTATGTTCGTCGCCTTGCAGCCGGAGGGTTGCGGTTCGAATTCACCTCGCAGAATCGTGGAATTATCAAAACATCTTTAAAAAACATCTCAAAACGTTCCTCTTTAGCCGTGCTGGGGTCGGGAACGCTTCTGAATATTTCCTTTGATGTGGCGACATATGAATTCTCGTAAAGAATTAGTTTTTTTATTTTAAAATATTGCAAGTCTGCTGAAACTCTGCAGTCGTTTTGTCATTTTGGTGTAACCTCTTTGAACGTGTCACGCGGTGCAAACTGAGTTTGTCAACAGCTTGGCCAGCGTTTTAAAAACCAACAAGAATATTGAACCAAAGAAAATTGCAAAAGGCAATTAATGTAGTGACGAACCGACATTAAAGATCAATAAATAGCTAATTGCTAATTAAAAGAATGGTAAAGTGATTATTGACTTCGCCCATCGTCGTATACATTATAAAAGCCAAGAAATTTCATTATAGCTTCAGTCGGGCTGTTTCCAGAACTTGGTTAGAAAGTGCTCAGGTTTGGAACCTTGTTTTTTTTCTAGAAAAAATAAAACATCTAATACATAAAACATCTATTCAGTTTCTGAAACTGAAAATTTGCGGTTTTGTTCTAAACAAACGCGCGTGTAAAATTATGTCAATCTTATTCTTTCTTTACATGGATTAGGCTATTCTTTCTTTTAATAGTCAGTACACCTAACTAAAGGGATCGAGAAAACGTACTTTGGCGAAGCAGACGAAGCTTTTGCATGCTATGAACAACAACGATCGAAAATCAAACAGGCCTAGGCTACTCCTCGGTTTATTTCCGGAAGAATTGCCAAAACTTAAAAAATTTATTTCCGCCCTGGGCCGCATAATATTCAACTCCCAACCAAATATGATAGAGACTTTATACCAACAGTTTTATACAGAAATTAGCAAGCGAACCTTTATCTTATGAGTGCAACGTTAGTAATAGTTTTATTTTCGGTTAATATCTACCTGGATGCAGTTTGGCGTCGAGATTTTTAGTGATTGAATATAGAATTATACCACTAGTTTCTATGGCATAGGCCTATAGGCCTACCAGATGCGATTGATGCATCTTCCTATTCAGTCGGGTTTGTTTGTATGCGCACTTGTTATAGCGCCCCTTCAATCTCTCTCTACTCAGAGGCGCTCCCGATGCAGAGCGGACACTGCATCGGAGTTTCACGCCGAAGCGCTGAGCAATTGTAAGTGAAGGACTTGCCCAAGGTCCTAACGCGGGGAGGTGGATTCGAACCTCGGACCTTCCGGCTCCAAGGCAACGACGCCACCACTAGACCACCGCGCCCCACAATGTGTTATGTACTCGTCAGGTCTGAGGTGACTGTTATCAACGGCTCCAAAAAGCGCTTTGTAAATCTTTACACCTACAACTATAATTATCCTGCACTCATATGCGTAGGCCTATATACATATGTACTTGCTTATGAGGAATTTTGACTCTGAGGGGGGGGCGAACGAGCGGCCGGAGGACGGTCGCCGAGGAGCGAAGCGCCGAACAGGGTGAGGGTTTGGGGGGCACATCCCTCCCCAGCATCGACATTTGTTAAATTTCCACACTGCATCTTAGGCTGTCGTTTTAACAAAATTGCTGTTCGTTTCGGTCCTAATAGTCGTGGTTTGAGACTTCGAAAGTGTCCACCCCATTGTTCTATTTTTTTATTTCACACTATAAGCTTAATGGCAACATTTTAAACTGTCATCTTAACCAAATTCCTCATAATTTTATTTTTGAAAGACATGGTCTAAGACTTCAATAAATGTCTCCCACTGTTTAATTTTTTTTAATTTTTAGATTGTAATGGCAGGATTTTAGGCTGTCATCTTAATAAAAATTGCTTATTTTTCAATGCTGATTGTCATGGCTTAACTTCAGAAGTTCAGACCATCGCATCCCAAAATTATTGCGTAAAACATTTTATTGAAGCTTACACATTGTAACATACACTGTCATCTCAACAAAATCACTCATGACCTCAGTGCTCAGAGACGTGGTTTGAAACTTCAACATTATCCCTTCCTATTGTTAGGCCTAAATTTTTTAATTTGCTAACTGTATTGGTAGCGGTTTAAGCTGCCACCTCAACAAAATTGTTCCCTACGAATAAACTGCATAAATTTATAGTGATATTTTAAAAATATTTCTGAGACATTTGGGAGAAATAAGCATCTTCGTCCCCCCACCACAAACTGTGGAGGGGACCGTCCTCCTGTTTTCCAAAGTGTCAGCTCACCTACACTTACGGAATGCGCGTGCATGGGCTTTACAAGTTTACAGATGCAAGTGAAAAACTATATATGCCTGCTGTACTTGTCCAAGAATCGGAATCTCATGAGTCAGATTCTATCTGCCATCGAGTACTTTCCACACGATCATCATTTAGCTGCTATTCAATTTGACATCCAGTTTTTTTACGGCAGTCGTTGTTTTGATGATGAATAGCCTACAATGAATTAATTAATGCGCTCACAAACAGGAAGCCAGTGTAGAGGACGAAGAGCAGATGTGATTATAGTCTCCGACTCTCGGTAAAAGAGTCCAAGGTAGTCTTAAATTTTGATGCAGCTTTCTAGTTGGAGGAAGCACTGCCTACTAGGCATGGGCGGAGACATAAAGGGGGGGGGGACAGGGAAGACGGTCCTTCCAAAAAAGATGTTGGGGACGGCCCATGTATTGGTCCCCCCCCCCCAAAGTTGAGCGTCAATACTTTCACGGCAGGTGAAAAAAAATTTATGGACCTTTATGGACTTTTTTGGGCAAATGAGTAAAAGAAAAAAAGGTCATCAACTTTTTGTGCGTTAGTAGAAATTTTTTTCCTTCTTTCCTTCAGCCACCCGTCAGTCCCCCCAATCCTCAGCCCAGGTCTCCGCCTATGCTACTAGGCCTACTACTTTTCTCTGGTGTAGGTCTGGCGGATGCGTACTTTGATGCCGCTTCTCATTCAATCGCAGTAGGCTAGGCCTATAGCATGTTGCCACGTCTGGAGTGACTGTTCTAAACGGCTTCAATAAGCATTGTGTTAATCTTTACTGCAGCTACAATATTTTTTATAGTGGTCGGCCTAACTGTTACACCTACGGATTGCGCATGTGCTTTATGCCCACATAAAAAACTATGCAAGTGAAGACTTTCGATAGCGGTTGTAGGCCATACTTACGCAACGCGCGTTTTAAGAACCAGAATTATTCTACATGAAGTCCGCCATGTAACTTCAAGAGAGTTACCATTTACACCGTGGTTAAAAAACTAAGCCAAATGGTTTTGCATATATCTCTAATATATGATGACATATCAAGCTAAAATTTCCAAATATTTAGAGACGTGGACCATGAATATGATTCCAAAATTTCATGAGACAAAGTTGAATGGATAAAAAGATATGAATATTTAAACTTCATATGCCGAAAGTAGAGGCCCAATAAGGCGGCTGACTCATTTGACCAGTACAGCCTTGACCTTCGCCCATTTGACCAGTACAGCCTTCAGTTTTGTCCATTTGACCAATACAGCCTTAAAAATTGAGTGCCCGCACAGTTTGACCAATACTAGCCTTACTTTTTCAAATTCGATGTCTGTCGTAAAAAAGTAAAAAAAAAAAAAAAAAAAGTAAAAAAAGTAAAAAAAAATTTCTCCGGCGTATACAAAATGGACTACTCGAAGAAAACTGTTACTGAATTACGAAAAATCGCCGAGCGCAGCGGCAAGCATGCATATTTTACAAGACGGTGGATAGCGAAGTTCATTGCTAAAATTGACGCCCACACCCGCGAATGCTACGACGATGAATGCTCATGTAAGAATCCACAGCCGGATCGAGAACAAGGGCCAGGCACGATTACCGTCGTTCGTCGTCGGCGCAATGGCAACTCGCCCCCGTGTGATGTTAGTTTGATCGACAACGAGATCATCGTCGTTAATTGTCAATGCAATGGCAACTCATGCCTGTGTGAAGCAGGGGCGTGAGTGGTCTACGACGTAGATACGGGATTACAATATCGCAAACGATTTTACACCGTTGGTTTATAATCGTCTTTGGATCAATCGAATATTATTTTTTTTTTCTCTGGCGTATATAAAATAACTGAAAAAATGGAATATACCGCTCGGCCTAAAGACAAGAGATTCCAATATAAAATGGACTACTCATCGTATAATCTGAAAGAATTACGACAAATTCCTAAACAGAGAGGACAAAGAGGATACTCGAGTTTGCGAAAAGCGGAACTCATAGCGTTCATATTGCAGGGAGATCGACTAGGCGCTCGTGTGGCCCAGGTCACCAAAGCACCAGCGCAAACCCCCGCCACTGTACGAGAAATGCGAGAAATTGCAAAAAAGAGAGGACAAAGAGGATACTCGAGATTAGCAAAAGCGGAACTTACGGCATTCTTGTCTAATACTTGGAAATTTTTGAACACGGGGAAAAATAAAATAGTTTTTTCGGATTGGCTGACTCGCGAGATTAGTCGGTTACCTCCGCAAATAAAACCGCCCATTCATAGGTTCAAACTTCGAGAGACTGCGACGGCTATCAAAGGGTTTACAAAAAGATACACGATCGATGGCGACAGCGGGGTCGATGTTGCAACTTTTCTCAAGGCTGTAAGACCGCAGGTAGTTAGGCTGCTAGGGAAAAATCGCGGGGTAAAAGTTCAATTCGATCTCATGTGCGTAATGGAGAAAGTAGATATGAAAACCGGCGAAGTAGTAACGGCTGAACCTAATTTCAAATCAAAGAGTGATATTATTTTAGAAGCAACCGATGTGAGGGAAATATATACCAACGCAGCGGATAAAATTAAGGAGAGCATGGCAAGTTTTCAGATGCGGGGGAGTAATTGGAGATTCAAAACCGTTTTGAAGTTGGATATCGATACAGTGGTATATAAACCATTGAAAGGAAGTTCTTATATTCCACTTCCAGATTATTTAGCGAATAAAAAGGCTATTATTAATATGAAGAACGAAGACGATGAATGCTTCAAGTGGTGCGTAACGAGGGCTGTAAACCCAGTCGACAAAAATACAGAAAGAATTACGAAAGAATTAATTAGACAGTCTGAGGAACTCAATTGGTCTGGTATCGAATTCCCCGTAGCAGCGGATGCTAATGTGATGAGTAAGTTTGAGCGAAATAATAATATTAGTGTTAATGTTTTTGGTTACGAGAAAGATGTGAATGTATACCCACTATATATATCAAAGCATGAGAATGATAGGTGTGTAGATCTATTACTCATTTCTGATGGGGAAAAGAAGCATTATTGCTGGATCAAGAATTTTAACAGATTGCTGGCACTACGAACAGAAAAATCCCATAATTCAATGCACTATTGCAGAAGATGTTTAATCGGTTTTAGAAAGGTAGAATCGCTTCACAAACATACTGAGTACTGTTCGCAGCAGGACGCCCAACGAATAGAACTTCCAGAACCTGGGACTATGCTAAGTTTTACACATCACTATAGAAAGATGCGCGTACCGTTTGTGTACTTTGCCGATTTTGAGTCGTTCATCAAACCTATCGGTACATGCCAACCCGTTCCTAGCACGTCTTACACCAACAAGTTTCAAAAACATACGCCCAGTTCGTTTTGTTATCATTTGAAATGCTTCGACGATGATGTTTATTCTCAAGAGCCTGTGAGGTTTACAGCTGAAAACGAAGACGATGATGTCGCTCAGAAATTCATAGACAGTCTTGAAGAAAATGTGAAACGAATATATAACCAGTTCAAATTCCCAAAGAAAATGATATTCGGAAAGAAAGAGCAGGAGCTTTTCGACTCGGCTACTGTTTGCCATATATGCGGGGGGGAATTTATAGACGATGAAAAACGAGTACGAGATCACTGTCATTTGACTGGAAAATTTAGAGGTGCCGCTCACAACCTTTGTAATCTGAAATACAAAGTCCCCAAGTTCTTCCCTGTCATATTTCACAATTTGACAGGTTATGACAGCCATTTATTTATCAAGAAATTACGGGGCGAACACGGCGAGAAAATCAAATGCATTCCCTGCAATGAAGAAAAGTATATCTCATTCAGCAGAGAGGTCGTCGTCGATAAGTTTGTAGACGCAGATGGAAAAGAGAGAGAAGTCAAGCGCGAATTACGTTTCATCGATAGTCTTAGATTCATGCCCCAGAGTCTCGACGTGTTATCGAAAAATCTTCAGAAAGATCAGTGCAAGAATTTAGGGAAATTTTTTGAGGGTGAGAAGCTGGATCTTTTACTCAGAAAAGGCGTTTACCCGTATGATTACGTCGACGGTGTTGAAAGATTAAACGAAACCGAATTGCCGCCGAAACATGCCTTCTATTCAAAACTAATCGATTCGGGTATTGGTGGAAAAGATTACGCGCACGCGAAAACGGTATGGGACAAATTTGAATGCAAAACATTACGCCAATATCACGACTTGTATAATTTATCGGATGTTCTATTATTAGCGGATTGTTCGAAAACTTCAGAGACGTCTGTATGAAGCACTACAACCTAGATCCTGCGTGGTACTACACTAGCCCAGGACTTGCATGGGATGCGGCGTTGAAGACGACTGGCGTAGAGTTGGAGTTGCTGAGTGACTACGATATATTGCTGATGATCAAGCAGGGAATACGAGGAGGCGTCAGCACGATTTCACATCGATACGCGAAGGCGAACAACGAGTACATGGGGGAAGCTTTCAATCCCACCCAGCATTCAGTATTCATTCCATACTTGGACGCGAACAACTTGTACGGATGGGCGATGAGCAAGCCGCTACCGACTCACGGGTTTGAATGGATGAACGATGACGAATTGAATGATTGGGGAAACATTACCGAACGAGATGGAGTGGGATGTGTGTTAGAAGTCGACTTAGAATATCCAGAGGAATTGCACGACCTGCATAATGATTATCCTCTCGCCCCAGAGAGTGTAAAACCCGCGGGATCGAATGTAGCGAAACTCATTCCAAACTTGAATGACAAAGTAAAGTATGTAGTTCATTACGAAAATTTAAAATTGTACGAAAGTCTCGGATTGAAAATCGTAAAAATACATCGAGGAATAAATTCGTGGAAAGTGCCTGGCTGAAAAAGTATATCGATCTGAATACCAACCTGAGAACGAAAGCTACGAACGATTTTGAGAAAGACTTTTTCAAACTGATGAACAATAGCGTTTTCGGAAAAACAATGGAAGCTATCGAGAATCGAGTTGACATACGATTGGTGAGTGATGAGAAGGAAGCTATCAAGCTAGTCGCGAAAACTAATTACGATAGACGAACTATTTTCGACGAAAACCTCATCGCCGTTCACATGAAAAAGACCAAGTTGTTTTACAACAAGCCGATATATCTGGGGATGTGTATATTAGACGTGAGTAAGACGCTCATGTATGATTTTCATTATAATTACATCAAGGCCAAGTACGAAGATAGGGCCAAGCTATTATTCACCGATACCGATTCTTTGGCGTATGAAATTAAAACGGAAGACTTCTACAAAGATATTTCCCCCGACGTCCAAAGTATGTTCGATACTTCAGACTATCCGAGCGATCACCCGTCGGGTATAGAATCCGGCGTTAATAAAAAAGTGGTTGGTATGTTCAAAGACGAGGCCGCGGGAAAACAGATTGAAGAATTTGTCGGGCTGCGATCCAAGTTGTACTCTTACAAGATGGCGGGTGAAGACTACAAGAAATGTAAAGGTGTGAAAAAGAACGTCGTCAAGAAATCAATCACTCACGCAGATTACAAAGACTGCGTGTTTACGAAAAGACAACAGTCGAGAGCGATGAACGTCATTCGATCCTACCGCCATGAAATTTACACCGAAGAAGTAAATAAAATAGCTCTGTCTGCCGACGACGACAAAAGAGTAATAATGGATGACGGGATCCACACCCTAGCCTATGGGCACTACACGCTGAAAACTAAACAAAATAAAGAATAATTTACACTAATATAAAATGGATGCGGCAAAAAAAGTGTGTACCAAATGCAAAAAAGAAAAAAGCTTGGACGAATTTCACAAAGATCATACGCAAAAGAGCGGGTATTACCCCAGCTGTAAAGTTTGTAAACATGCCAAAGTGAAAGAGCTTGCACACAAATACGCAAGACAGGAAATCAGGGAGACAAAAGACACAAAAGTTTGCAGCCGGTGTAAGATTGAAAAGAACATTTCGGAATACGTCAACAATCGATTTCAAAAAGATGGAAAGGCGAATGAATGCAAAAATTGTAGACATAATTATTATCTCGCCTGCGTAGAAGCTCGAAAGCTCGTCAGTTTGTAAAACATCTAGATGAAATATTAAAATGAGCTATACAACTGTGAAAAATATAAATGTCGAAGGCGTAGTCCTCCCAAATCATCCGTTGACGAATTTTGAACTGCTAGATGCTGCTAAGAAGCTCAATATCCCTAATTTCCGGGGAGTATTTCTCAGAGACGAGCTGCCGAAGAAACCTAGACGGACTGAATGCGGGATATTGAATCTAGACGATTCTAATGGAACCGGCTCGCACTGGGTCGCTTTTTCAAAAAACGGCAAGGACAAAATATATTTCGACAGCTATGGCCTGCCCCCTCCTACAGAACTGGTAGAGTATTTACAGAGTCCCGTGTACTACAATAGCGAGCGCGTGCAGCCCGACAACGAAGTGTTTTGCGGTCATCTATGCCTGCACGTCCTGAAAAAAACATGCAAAGATGGAGTGACTTTTCAAGAAGTTATAAACAGCCTGCATTGAAAATTATATTCAGATGTAAAAAATGCCTGTTGATAAATTTGGACATACAGATTCAGGATCTACGCAAAGAGTAATTGCCGGGGGAGTTACTGAAAGTCAAGTAAATAGTACTTTTCTACGGCTAGATGGAGCAAACCCGGCGACTGGCGACCTAAATATGAGTGGTCATACTATTAGAGGTCTGCCTACAACGAATACAGCGAATACAGCGAATACTCCGGAAGCGGGAATAGATGAGGCTGTGAGTCGGGGGCAAGTAATAGATTTACTGCGGAATCACGACGACGTCCCGACCGACAATAATCATTTGACGAATAAGAAATACGTCGATGAACAACTTACTTCGAAAGTGGCGACGGTAGTAGGGCCTGCGGTTAGCGCTTACAGTTCAACTCAACAGGCTATACTCGCTAGATCTCACACTGCAGTTACTTTTGACGTAATCAGATGCGGTACCGCAAAACACGGTATTGAACAGGGTATCGGAACGACTTCTTTCTTCCCCAGTAAAGCCGGGTACTATATCGTTTCGGCGTACATAGAATTTTGTAACAATAATGCTTCCGCGTATGGCACCGTCCACCTGTATAAAAATGGGGCGACGTACATGCAAATTGCGGGCGGAGGGAGTACGAAAGGTTCGCAAAACCATTCAATCGGTAGTAACATTGTTTTTCTAGACGAGTTCGATTACGTCAACATACACGCTTTTTCATCCATCGCTACGAACATTTTGTGTAGGGACTTTTCAGCGGCATTCTTACGACCCTGAATTAATAAAAATTATTATATTCAAAATGCCTGTTGATAAATTTGGACATACGGATTCAGGATCTACGCAAAGAATAATTGCAGGGGGCGTTACGCTGTCCCAAGTAAACAGTACTTTTCTAAGGGTAGATGGAGCAAATCCGGCGACTGGGAATCTAAATATGAATGGTCATCATCTCGTAGGGTTACCGACTGATTACCCTTTTACAGGTAACGGGGGTGAAGCTATTAGTTCAGCCCAGGCTACTGCCCTAGTCGTTGATAAAACGGCGGATATCGCCCCGAGAGATTACGTTTCGGGTATGAGGGTATCCCCGGGTAATCTAGTGAGAAATACGACGAGCGGTATTACATATAGGTTCGAAGGAACGGCTGGAGCTATAACAGCGGCACCGGCATTGTCCCCGAATTGGCGGCCTACAACCGGACCGGCTATTTGTGTGTTGAAAGAGGGTGACGGAGGAGCATCCGCAATCGTAAGTGGTGGCGGCGCATTCTCGGGTACATATGCAACGCATGGTGGAGCATTCTCAGGCGCATATGTAATGCATCATCAATTAACGGTCGTTGCTATCAATACGGATTCAGCGTATACGACGTCCTTGGGCTTAATAACTATTCCTCGTACAGGCGTATATCGACTTAGTGGATACGCGAAATTCTTGATAGGAAATGACAGTCCGAGCGTAAAAACAATCAGGGTTGCGTATGTCAAAGACGAGATACATAATAACGAACTTTTTGAATACACGGTGGGCGGGCAAACAGCCGACATCATAGTATCGCTCGTATTACCAACCGTCGCCATATTTTTCAACGCCAACGATAAGCTCGGTATGAAGGTATATTCTGCCACATCCGGAAACACTCCAACAGCCGGTCGCCTTCTTCTCAGGGCCGGAGCCGGATTGCAGGTCGAGTTTTTGTACTAGGTAACCGTAGATACCTATCGTTCATATACGCGCGATAGGTATCTGTAAGTCTCATTATTCTTCAACGTTATCTTTCTTCAATATACCACACTCATTTTCTGGCCATCCGATTGAAACCTCAGTAACTTGTCTGAAATCACCACTGCGTATGCTTCCGTATTAGCCAGCGGCGCCGTATTGAACGTACCTTTGATCTGGATATCGACCACCGATGACTTCAGACGCTCGGATTGCTTGCTCACGTCAAACACCATAATCGGGAACAAATCTTTGAAGTCCGAGGGCGTGATATTGCATTGCGTCATTAGTTCGTCCATTCCATAGTATTTTTCACTGAACGCGGCTGCTGCTCGGTACGCCCGCGAGAATTGTTGATTCGGAAATGATAGATTATAGTCGACAACTGGGTATCGGTCCTGGTTCATCATCACGAACATGTTCTTCAGATCGCAATGATCGAAAACGGATGGATTGCGTAGTTGATCGCCGCTTCTGTCGGTTTGAAAACCCAAGATGATGTACCTAGGCTTCTCAGGTAGTGTCTTGACGCTAAGTCTCCAGCTAAAATTAGTCGACTGTGCGACGGAGGTGGTATCGCATTGACGGGCTCTGTACGCAACTGGCAGCGACGCTTTCGATTCGATCGTTTTGTACAATTGCATCTTCTCCATATCCGCGGGAATAACGTGAGGCATGAACCATGAGATTTTATCCAACCTAACTTTCCCTGCATCCGCGGCGGTTCTAAAAATTGCGTCATCATCGGCTTTACGAACCAGAGTTAGCGTATGTTTCACACCAAAAACAACCTTGTCGTAATCATCGCAAAATCCGAAAATATGCTTCAATGGAACTACAAAGCTAAAAGTACCTTTGGCATTTGGTTTTTGAATTATATACGACTGTCTCACGGCGAAACCTTGATTATTCGCGATAGCAGCCGTCGCTCCGCTGTCCTTGTACCACAACTGATTCAAACCTTGAGCTAGTTGAAAATCATTCGGGTATTTGAGCAATCCGAGCATCGTCGTTGCTTGACCTGGGTGAAATAACGATTCAATTTCCTGATTCGACAGGGAATACGAAATTTGACTGAAAAGATGCATCAGCCCATTATTCGTAAGAGTTGCTTCATCGGCATTAACGTAGAAGGTGGCGGGGTTGTCCGTCTTCGTCAATCTACCCTCGAACAGCAGGTAAGATTCTGTTGGATGACAAAATAGATCTTGAAGTTCGATGTTTATTCTAATCTCGCCGGAGGTGTTTAGATTCGCCCCCGATATCGGCTCATACTCATACCATTCGTAACGTTCGACGCTTTCATCGCTCAATGGTTGTTCGGTAAATCTCAGAATATCAGATGATTGCATTTTTACTACTACGCGATAATATATTTTTTACGCGACCTTCATTCCGCCGCCGTTTAGTGAGCGTACTAAATCTTGTATCGATATGGCGTCGTTCTTCTTCAGGCCATCCCCCATCATCAGATTATTAATATTCGGGATATTTGGACTCGACCCGACGCCACTCAGCCGCTCTAAAATTTGTCTAGTTTCTGGCGTAATTTTCTTGGAGGTGGGAGTAGGAGCAGGAGTAAACAGTTTGGCTACTGCTTTGTCCACTAATCGTTTACCGGCGTCGATTGCGGTTGTTTTCCCAACATCGCTGGCCTTTTTCCCAATTTCTTTCGCCGCGTCTTTACTCGCGTTGAGAGCGGTCGTTGCTAATTGTTTGGCGGTGTTCGACGTTACTAGTCGTTTGAAAAATCCTGAAATTGTATCGAATATTCCCGATCCTCCGATAACGTATTGTTTTCTATACCTCCTTCTATTAATGACTTGCATTTTTTCTGCATTTTACAATGCCATCATTATATTTTTGTAAGCATCTTTACTCAGCACTTCCTGCCTCAATAACGCGTCGCACATCGCCACGATCTCGTTTCTCACGCCGGTATTGCCTGCTTTGAAGCTTTGAAATCGTAGTTCTAGCTGTTTCGCTAACACGTTTGGATCTTCGGAAATAACAATTACACCACCCACGCCTTTACCCACCGCATTACGAGTCCTCTTTTCCCATATCGGCTTGATAATTTCTCTATATTTGACGCTCGAAGATGCTTTCGGTTTGTTGGGATTTTTTGGCTGTCTGATAGCATCCGACGCGAGTAGAATCTCGGCGTAATCGTCTCTATCATTATTATCGTATATCGACGTGTTCGGCTGTTTCATCGTCAACAACTCCCAAAGCCCCGGTGTTCCGCTATACGTCTTATTTCCAACCGTCACAGCATCTCCTTGAATAAAAATCGGAGTGTCGCCGATGTAGAATTGACCATTTTTTGATCTTATTCCGAACGTCGTGTCTACAATTTTTCTATCGGAGGCGTATTGATGAAGGTACTTGGTAGCTACATCGCCTAATTCTAAAGTTCTAATATCCTCGGTCGGATCGTCGCTATACGCTTCTATCGAGGGATACTGAGGAAATTGAATCTTCAACGAAGCGGGTAGCGTCTGTAGTGCGTTTGTAGTAGCTACCGAGTTTTCTTTGATGGCGGATAGTAAGACATTTTGCTCTTTGGAAATTGCGGATTGCGAATCGACGATAGGCTTGTACAGCTTGGTTAATTCTTGTTGCAGCCCCGAATCCCCCAATCTCTCCGATAAAAAGTTTTGTTGGATATTCTTCTTGGATTTCAGAAACTCTTCGACTATGAAATTTCTTTTCGCCGGGTCATCTATCTTTAGAAACGACATTTTTAATAAAAAATTTAATGTTTTTCGACATGTTTTCCGGCGTGTTTTTCGACGTGTTTTTCTACATGTTTTTCGACATGTTTTTCGACATGTGTAAAAACACAAGTTAGACGTATTTTCAGACTTAGCGACATAGGTCTACATAGGTCTACAAAACTCTACAAGTCTACATGATTTCATACATGTTCACGTTAGTCGTCTTTTTCACAGATTCGGTATTTTTCTCAAACATGCTTTGAAAGGACTGCCTGACTTCCTCTCTTCCCCGATCGATGAGTGATTGTTTCGTTTCCTCGTCCATCGCGGCTGCCGCAACTTTCGACTTACTTTTAATTTCTTCTTTCATGCCATTGAATTTTTCAATCTCGCTTAGAATCAGAGAATATTCCTCATCTGAAATGTGATCATCCACGAGTGCTTTTGAAATATGGTCGCTGATCGTGTTGAGCTTCGCATCAGCTAGCGTTTTGATCTTTTCATGCTTCTCCGCCTTCAGGGCGAGCTTTTTACAGATTCGGCTGCCAATTATACTCAATAGCCCCGCACCTAGCGCTGTCCCTTCCATAGCAATAGCGATGGGGGTTGCAATTATGGTGGCTAGTACACCGATTCCCGAAATTCCGAGCCCCATCGTGATCGCCATGAGGACGTTGTCTACTACGCCGATTACGCTCACACTTCTATGGTACTTTTTACTCAACGCTGCTCTTTTGTCGCGTTCTTGCTCGATCTCCTTTTTGATTTCGCTAATCTTCTGAAGTCGATACGTTTGTGCGGACCCTGCGGCTATTTGTATTTCACCTTCTGGCGCAGAGGGCGTTATATTTGTTAGGTTTGGATAGAGTTTGATGCCTTCGTATTCCATTCTTTTATTTATTAGCAATATATATTTTTTTTACCGTTGATAATTTACACAGCATAGCGAATCTCCTTCGTTTATCGTTACTGCCGAATCGGAGTTGTTTTGAATGGAAACTATGATATCATCAATCACATCTTCTGAAATCACTCCATCTAGTAGGCTGCATCGTCGTTCTTTGATACTCTGTCTGAGGGAAACGAGGCAAAGTCCAGCCGCCATTTCTACACCGAGTCCAAGCCTTAGCGTATTTGCTGTCTTTGGTTGTATCGTGATATCATTTTGCGCAAAAATCTCCCATCGCAGACCTCCTAGTTGTCTTACTGGAGTGCGAGTAACACCGCTCGTAATCTTCCAAAAGACTGAAACGGGCTGCGTTCTAACCTCTACCGGTCTAGTTGGTTTAGTTCCAAATTTGTGTATTGGTCTCGACATTTTACATATGATAATTTATAATATCATGCCGAGAATCGGAATGTTTCGAAACGGCGAGTTGGGGCCGAGCAAAAGTCCTTCGCCACTCACATAGCCCGACCCTGTTTTCATGTAAAGCCCGGATCCCATTATCGATGCGCCTTTTTGCCACGGAGACAAGTACAAACCGGATCCGGCCGCTCTTATTTTGCACGCTATGTCACCTTTCTTGACATACATTACACCCGAACCGCTGATTTTATCGACAAGTTTCGATCCGGCCGCAGCACCTAACCCACCTAATGCGCCCTGTGCTAAACTAGGCAGTACGCTACCAAGAAGGAACCGTCCCGCTGTCGCTAGAAACGGAAGTATAGCGCCTATGAATCCACCTTCGACTTTCTTGTTGTTCTCCAATTGCGTTTTACTCATTTTAATAATCATGCCAGTTCCTTTTTGGTAGGCTGCTGCCATTTTATTGATTTGCGCCTGGGTGAGAGCCAAAACGTGTTCGCCATTCAAATCATCGTGCGATAGTTTGATACTCACGCCGCTCCCCGCTTGAAGTGATCTTTTAATTTTGTCTTGTTGCGCTTCTGAAATATTAACTTTTACGCCCGTGTAACGATTCATTTTATTAATAAATTACAAAAACTTTCAAACTTCCCTGATGTGAAATCGAATCGCCAATTCTTCGCCTCGAAGATTTAGTAGGTTCCCGTGTTGGTCTGTGAGCCTCGTTTCCATCGTTGAAATTGTAGACAGCAAAATCGGGAGATATATTAAATTATGCGGCACTTCGATAATCTTGTAACCCGGACCTACGTTTGGGAAAAAAGAATATATCACGTTTTCCGATGTTCCGTTAGTGTACGAAGACCCGATAATGTCGCTGGTCACTCTCAGGCTGCTTACACTCATTATATTTACCAAGTTCTCCGATTCGTTGTATCCCGCCGAATAGATCCATTTGTCAAACCCTAGAACCTTTCCAATCGAATTCTTTGGCGTAAAGTCAACCATATAATCTGCTTCTATATTCACCACAGACCTCAGAGTATTGGTGTTTGGCGCTATTGAGATACAGTAATTTCCATTTACTCCGTCGTAATGCCCATTCCCCTTCATCACTCTCTGTATATATTCGTTGATATCCGTTATTTCATAGCAACCCTCTGGAACTGCAATGTTTACCCATTCTGTGTCGCGATTTGGCGAATACCGAAAGACGTTGTTTGTCGCGTCGATATTTGGAAAAGAATAGTACGTCTCGAGGGCAACTAAGGCCATTTCATATTTCTTATTCTTCTCCAGTTCGAGTAGTGGATTAAACTTCGTTCTGATTCGCGTGCTCTTTTCGCTGAGAAAAATGGAAAATGATGTTTTTGGTTCCGTGTTGCAGGCCGTCTTTTCCGTGTTTTCCGATATCTGTTTGAGAAGCGATGATTCCATTTTTACTATACAATACAATTTTACAATGGCGGATCCTCGATTATATAAAATTCGTCGAGTCCGCATCGGTATTTACCATTGTACTTGTCGCTAGTCAGGTCTAAAACCACGAATCTATGAGGTTGCCCCCATACTGTTTTGCATAGTTTTCGAAATTCATCTTTCGACATGTCTGTACTCACATGATCGTTGTAAATATGATTACAATTTTTCAGGTCTTGTTTGAACAGGCAAATAAAGTTCGCATTTTCTCTGATTGTTTGGCGTGGTAATTTGAAATAATTCTGGGCGAGGTAAAAACAATCTACATTACTATGCCTCCCCCGATTGTAATACGTTTCACATTTGTTTTGTTTTTCCAATTGAAGATCATCAAAAATCATCAGGTTCTTCTTTTCAGCGCTCAAATCTCTCGGGTCTGGTACATCGTCGGCGCTCTCAAAGAACTTGGCAATTATATCGGATTTAGCTTCTGAGTTTTTCGCCATTTCCTCCATAACAAGGTCTGGTGATGCATTTAGGCCCACGATTTCATCTCGGTGCTCGAACAACCGAACGATCGCTTCTTTCGGCAATTTTTCTTCGTATGCTTTTTTAATAATGCGATATTCCGGTTGAAACAGAGAAGTACCGAATACCTGCAAGTTATTATAATCCAACCAGTCTGGCTTGAGTAAAAGATTGAGAAGAAGCGTTGTTTTTCCGCACGCCGATTTCCCAACTATCAAACCACGTATGCTTTTGGGTAGCAACGGATTATTGAATCTTTTCGAGAGCGCTATGCCCCAACTCATATCTCTAATCTCCATTTTTAAAAATATATATTATTAAAAAACGAAATGTATTGCGTAAAATGTAAAAAACAGACCCAGACGACAGATGTGCAGAACGCCGTGGCTAATAATGGGAGATCGATGCTCAGAGGTGTTTGCGTCGTATGCGGGAAAACAAAAACTCAATTCGTGAAGGCGTCCGCTGTTGCGCAGGGTGGGGATCTAGTTAGTTCACTGAACGCTGCCACTAGCAACATTAAATTACCTTGGGCTAAATTTCCGGGCGAATTACATTTGCCAGGTCATCAGTTTACTGGTCCCGGTACTAGACTAGATTTGCGTCTGAATCCCAACGAAACCCCCAAAGATTGGAGCAAACCTATAAACAGGGTAGATAGTGCGGCATACGTTCACGACTTGGCATACAATCAACACACTGATACAGCTTCTAGGAATGTCGCTGATAGAGCAATGATAAACCAGCTGAATAATATTCCAAATCCTAGCTTACGAGAACGCGTAGAGAGGGCGATAGTCAAACCCATCTTGTCAGCTAAAACAAGCCTAGGTTTGGGTTTAAAAAAAGCCTAGAATTACAGCAGGACCTGAAATGGACTAATCAATTAGCGAATGAATTACACAAACCAGTAGTGAGAAATTTTAGGACGAGGCGGGTCCGTGTTGGGGGGATTGACCAGATTTGGGCGGCTGATCTAATCGACATGCAGGCTTTCGCTAGAGATAATGATGGCGTGAAATTTCTATTGACCGTCATAGATGTGTTTTCCAAGTATGGGTGGATCGTTCCATTACATGACAAGAGTGGGAAGTCTACAGCCGATGGGTTCGTGAAGATACTCGGGGGTGGTCGACAGCCAGTCAAAGTTTGGTGTGACAAAGGGAAAGAATTTTATAATAAAAATGTAAAGAATTTAGTCGAGTTGTATTCTACCGAAAACGAGGGGAAAAGTTCCATCGTAGAAAGATGGGTGCGTACGATGAAAGAGAAGATGTTCAAGTACTTCACAGCTAATTCAACTAGAAGATATATCGATGTATTAAATGAAATGGTTAGTAATTATAATGACACGAGACATTCTTCGATCAAAATGACCCCCGCGAAGGCTAGTATGAAAGTGAACGAAAAGACTGTATTTATGAATTTATACGGCGATGAGATTTCAGGGCCTATTACACCAAAGTTTTCAGTCGGCGATCGAGTCAGAATAACTAGGAAGAAGAGCATTTTTGAAAAGGGTTATACGACTAGATGGGTGGAGGAGGTCTTTGTAGTATCCCAGGTTCAATATACGGACCCGCCAACTTACAAGATTACTGATTCTGCGGGTGAGGAAATACAAGGCTCTTTTTACGAGCAGGAGCTACAGAAAACAACTCAAGAAATATTTAGAATCGAAAAAGTGATTAGGAAACGCGGGAAGAAATGTCTCGTGAAGTGGTTGGGCTACCCAGACTCGTTCAACTCGTGGATTGATACTGAAGACTTGGTGACATTGTGAGACGATTATAAACCAACGGTGTAAAATCGTTTGCGATATTGTAATCCCGTATCTACGCCGTAGTCCACTCGCGCCCTTGCATCACACAGGCATGAGTTGCCATTGCATTGACAATTAACGACGATGATCTCGTTGTCGATCAAACTAACATCACACGGGGGGTGAGTTGCCATTGCGCCGACGACGAACGACGATGCTCTCGCTTGGCCCTTGTTGACGATCCGGCCGTGGATACTTGCATGGACATTCATCGTCGTAGCATTCGCGGTTGTGGGCGTCAATTACAACAATCAACTCCGATCCCCGCAGTCTTGTTGTATTTCCAACCAAGCCGAGCTGCCTGGCGATTTTTTGTAATTCAGTTTTAGTTTTATTCGGGTAGACCATTTTTATTGGAATATCTTGTCTTTAAGCCGAGTTGGATATTCCATGAATTTGAAAAAGTAAGGCTATATTGGTCAAACTGCGCGGGCACTCAGTTTTTTAGGCTGGTATTGGTCAAATTGTCCGAAGGTCAAGGCTGTACTGGTCAAATTGGTGAAAGTCAAGGCTGTACTGGTCAAATTGGCGAAAGTCAAGGCTGTACTGGTCAAATTGTCCGAGCTTGCTACATTCTGTTCTACTGCCGAAATTTCAGTTTACAAGCAATCTTCTGTTATATTCAATTAAATGTAGGCCAAACTGTTTTTCTTACATATCTAATGTCTGATGATCAATCATACTAAATGTTTCCCAATATTGAGCGAATTGAACCAAGAATAGGATTCCCAAATATCATGTCATAAATTTGAAGGAATAGAAAGATATGGATATTTCAACATCATCTCCCGAAATATCCGTTTTCAGCAAGTCTGTTATGGTGTCCGTTGCGGTTTCGACGCATGGCCGTTCCCATGTAGTCTTCATTGATCCTGGAGTAAAGGTTAATGGAGCCTATTATCGCGACTTTCTGCTATCACGACATCTTCTACCTGTAATCAGAAATCTAGCCCCAGAAGGCTGCTTTTGTTTTTCAACAGGACAGTACCCCAGCCAACAGAGCCAAAGAAACCATCGAAATGCTGACAAGAGAGACGCCAGACTTCGTTTCTCCCACATTATGGCCTCCGAACAGCCGAGATTTGAATCCTGCCGACTATAAAGTGTGGAGCATGATGCAAGACTGAGCCTACCAGACAACAATCCATGATATATATATAAACGATCTGAAGCAACGCTTGCTGGAAGTGGGGGATGGCCAGGACCATATAGGATAATCGACGTTGTGCTGCCATTGCAATGGCACCAGTGCCTCCAGGCTTGCGTGCAAACAGAAGGAGGACATTTTGAGCATCCTATCTAATTAAATTAAGAAACCATACTGTTGGGGTCATATTGTTAGTTCAATTCTCTACATATCTGGAAAATTTTAGAATGATTAATCATCGGGCATTAGAGATAAATATTATAAGAAAACATTTTATTGAATCTGACAGAAGATTGCTTGTAAACTGAAATTTCGGCATATGAAGTTTAAAGATTTATATCTTTTTATCCGTTCAACTTTTTCTCATGAATATTTGGAATCATATTCTTGGTCTACTTCTCTAAATATTTGAAAATTTTGAGCTTCATATGTTAGCAGGTATTAGAGATATATGCAACACAATTTGGCTTAGTTTTTTAACCACGGTGTATATACCATTCAATTTGACTTCGTTTTTATACGAGTGGTTGTTTCGATGATGAATGTAACCAGTGAATGAATTATCACACACCTTGCAAATGCATGTTTTGCAGGAAAGTCTTCATAAGTGGTCGATCATCTTGTCTTAAAATGCCTCATATGTGGAGAAGAAAGATGATGAAATATTTCGAAGTCATGGATTTAGACAAGGACGGAATCATTTCAAAGGAAGATTACAATCGTATGGTTGTCCCAATCAAGGACGATCCTGTCGCACAGGAAAAAATGAGGAAGACCCAGGAAGATGTGAGCATGTATGTGTGTGTATGTATGTATGTATGTATGTATGTATGTATGTATGTATGTATGTATGTATGTATGTATGTATGTATGTATGTATGTATGTATGTATGTATGTGTGTGTGTATGTATGTATGTATGTAAGTATGTATGCATGCATGCATACATGCATGCATGTATGTGTGTGTATGTATGTATATGTACATTATATGTATGTATGTATGTATGCATAGTATGCTCGATAGTACAGTGGTTAGCGCGCTGGACTGTCGACCAAGAGGTCGGGGGTTCAATTCCCCGCCGGGGCAGAAATTTGTAACGAGATTTCTGTTTCACAAGCGCCCCTAGCCGACTCAACTATGATGAGTACACTAACCTACCCGGTCAGTGGATAATGAGACGGTGAGGCAGAGGATTGGCCACCGCCCTCATATGCCGAGGCCTTGAAAATGAAGTCGCTAACACTTCATTCCCGAGGGCTAGCCAAACGGGATGTCATTATTATTATGTATAGTGTTGTATACTCCTTGTATATACCTTTTTGCATATCTGTAGGTATGCGCCGAAGCATTTAGCCTATGCATGCTCATCTTTATGTATAATACTTAGGCCTACGTATGGGTTCTAGGGCAATTACCCCCTGGACAATTACCCCCCGGACAATTACCCCCCGACAATTACCCCCTGGACAATTACCCCCCAGGACAATTACCCCCCGGACAACTACCCCCCGTGCCAATTACCCCCGGACAACTACCCCCTGTACCAATTACCCCCAGGACAATTACCCCCCGTGTCACAGTGTGAGCTTGTTCTCTCACGCGTTGATCTCTTTACCAGTCTCTTTGTATTTGTCGGACGTTCAGCGCTGCCTAAGCCTATCCTAAATTAACTTTATGGCCTACTGGGGTAGGCCTATAGCTATCTTTCTTCACTATCTCACTCTACAATACTTATTCAATGCAATACGGAGTGAGCTTACACACAGTCTACTTAATTTAGATATCTAGTCATGATGGAATTTTCTAAATATGAGAGAGGGAAAGATATACGTTGTTTCGAAGGTTTTCTTTACGTGAAACAGAAGAAACACAAGAATATAGCAAAATGGTGTCGTGTCGCTGAGTAGTCTACGAAAATAGGCAGAACTCTATCGATAATTACATTTAAATATTTTATTGAGCAGGCGTTTAAAACGTTGAAGTTTTCTTGAACTTTTAACCTTTTCACACATTAGCTTAGAACCGTTTTTAGATTTGATTTGATTTAGTATTTTTCTTGAACGTTTAACAATAACTTGCCTATCTTCGTGGAATTGCTCTTGACTTTGCTAGGTTATTATAACTCTATCAACAACATTTAAATATTTAATTACGTAGGCGTTTAACATGACATAGATTTAATTTTTGGCACGGGGGGTAATTGTCCGGGGGGTAATTGGTACGGGGGGGTAGTTGTCCGGGGGGTAATTGGCACGGGGGTAGTTGTCCGGGGGGTAATTGTCCGGGGGGTAATTGTCTCCGGGGGTAATTGTCCGGGGGTAATTGTCCGGGGGGTAATTGTCCAGGGGGTAATTGTCCTGTTACCCTACGTATGTACTATTGTAATCATCAATTAATGTTATTATTATAGGAATTTTAGTATCGCCGTTCCCAAGTACTCTCACAGGTTAACTTAGTCAAGTTGATATGATCCGAATTCCGAAACGTTAAAAGAAACACAATAATGAAGAGAAGATTGTAGCAGTTTCTTCCTGTCTACCATAATACAATGTTATTCATGTTTGACAGCTATAATGATTGCAGATTCGACGATTACTTAGATTATAAAATCATTATAGTCAATATTTCTGACCATAGAATATATGCAATATATAGTGTATATATTAGGCCTACTCAACACGCGACTTAATTTCCTCAGAACATTTTCTTCACAGATCATGTAACACATTTTAATTTATTGCATTTCAATATCGGTTGCAGCTTTGGCAGATATACACTGGTTCAACGGAAACGAATGTGGCGAGATTCCTTACAGAAGCTATTATGATCGATTCTCTGTTGAAACAAAAGAGTTACGACAGACTAAAGGCGACTCTTCGGGACCACTGCCAGATCTTTTTCCTTTCTATTGATACCAACAGAGACGGCTACATTGATCTCCAAGACTACCGCAGAGGATACGAGTACAAGGGCTTTCCTGACACGAGCTTCACAGAGAAAAGTTTCAAAGTAATCGATGTCAATCACGATGGAAAGTTGAGTCTCGATGAGTTTACTCGAGCTACTCTGGAGTTCATGTTCTCCGAGGAAGAAAATTCGCCGTACAATTATTATTTTGGCGAACTGAACTAGCTGCTATGCAATTTACTGCCCTCGATTTCGTGCTATCTGATCCTGCAGGTTGCATTTGAGGTTAAGCCCATATATAAGAAATAATTTGTGCTAAAATTAATATAATGTATAGTATAACAACAATCGGTTATATGTTTAGTCTATTAGATAATGTTGGAATTTAAGAATTAAATCTAAGAAATCATATCTAGAGGGTTAAGGGCGCTATAGTAAGCAACTACAGCAGGTGATGTTGGGAACAAGTCGGCAGAAGGCATTATACATAGTACTGTAACATATACGTCACCTACTGACAAAATTAGAATGTAATATGTTGCCAATATATCTGGTTTCATGACTAAATATCTCCTTACAACAAGTCACCGACAAAACGGATGGGGCAAAATGCTGTAGTGACAAAATGTTGTAGTGACAAAATGTCGTAATGACAAAATGTCTTAGAACAAATGGTTTCAATATAGCCGGAGTTTGAAGTGTATCATGTGTATGAGAAGGTAGAGCATGTCAGACGACCAGGATGAAAGAAGCCGCACACGACAGAATGTTTATAGAGTGTGCCTACACGGCGGTATACAAAGGACAAAGGAACAATTAATGGACATCAAAAAGAAAGCAAATGCACAAGAGAGTAAGTCTATAGTGGAAGGCTGGCACAATGCATTAAAAAACGTTGACTTTTTCCATGAAACAGCAACCAAACTTGCTCGTAAAAAGCACAGAGTGACACTCCTACGTCGCCAACTGGAAATTAAAGTTCAAGCCGGAAAGAAGAAGAAGAAGGTTTATGTGAAAGTCGGTGAAGCACTACACACTATTGTTACCGATTAATTAGAGTAACAGATATCCCATTGACTCTTTGTGAGACATTGCAAGAGTTCTAAATGTCATTATTGTTGTATCAACAGTTCGATCAAGAGTAGGCCTACTGTTCTTAATATAAATGTCGCATGGATATTTCGAAAGCGCGCATAGCCTACTATTTGTAGCTTTGTAGAAGCATTATGTAGTGAGATTTTTGCTATCTCCTTGGTTTTTGCTTTCATTCTAGTTTAATAAACTTGGAAGGTGTTTTTGCTACAACCTGTTGACACTAATATTCGCCAGTTCAGTCGATTTTGATTTTTAGATTTTCAATTATTAAATTGATCGTCAGTCATTTTGTCATTACAATATTAATTTCATCCGAAGCCTACCATTTTGTCGGTAACTTTTTATCCTGTGTCATTTTATCTGGCAACCCTTATAGCATAGGCTAGGCTACTGCTAAAACAACCTGTTGAAATGTGTTTACTACTTTACTATCAAAACCGCGCACACAAAACCGCGCACACAAAACCGGTGGCGGAGAGGCGACACGGGAAATGTAGAATGGTTGACTGTGTTGATGGAGGACGTTTAGTCACCACGGTGTTTTATTCTTATTCTTTTTTTATTCAATCGAATCAATTCATTTACTGAACCCAATCTTAGGAACAGGACAAGGAGACCGTATATCACCAAACACATTTATTACCTACATGTATACTTGGACAGAGTAGCCTAATGGAGAATACCCAATAAGATAACGGAAAAGGAGCCTCAGTGCATGCGGAACAAATTGACAACTTGCGATTTGCAGACGACGCTGACTTATTGGGAGAGGTTACAGAAAAGTGTTAGCGTGCTAAATACATCTGCGCAACGAGCTAGATTGAAAATAAGCGTACAAAATAGAACAATGGTATTTGTTAAAATAGACAATAGATGGGGAAATTAAAACTGCAAGAGGAGGCGACCGAGAATGCAAGTAAGTTTGTGTATTTAGACAGTCTGCTAATTTGGAATGACGACTGCACAAAAGAAATAAAGACAAGAATAGCTAAGGCGAGGGGGTCATGGCAGGACTACATGTATATACCATCTGGAAGGGTAAACAAGTCAGTTACAGTACCGAATTAAATGTTCTAAGAACATATGTGTTCAGTACAGCCCTGTATGCATGTGAGGCATGAACCATCAAACAGACTGATCGAGAGAAAATATTGGCTTTCGTAATGTAGGCTATATACTGGTACAGAAGAATATTACACCTGAATTGGACAATGAAGGTTACACATTAAGAAGTCAGTTGAATGATAAAATAATATAGAATATAGAGGAAGACTCAATGCAGAGAGCTATATGATCTCGATGAGGAAATTTAGTGTTTTAGGACATGTATCAATTATTGTACATGTAGAATGGACGACAACTTACAGACAACAGAATTTATCTCGCTTGGCGTCAGGTGACAGCTTGCAAGGAGGCTGGATATTGCTGCATTCATTGCTATTGCTGCTAATTAAGTTCCTCCATTTTGATCTGTTCCTCTGTTGTGTTGCATGGCCTTGGAGTTATACGACGATGGATCAAAAGCTGACCTTCGCCTCTCATAATCAATGTGTACCAACAGTTGCTCCAGCTCAACACTCGATCACTTACTCCAGATGCCGCTGCTACACTCGTCCACTCATTCATCACAGCCTCAATATAAAATTATTATTATTGCTGCTCACTCTGATGTGTCGGCTTTCAAGCAAAATCTGCAAATCAAAATATTTGATTGATTGATTGATTGATTGAAGCTGGTCGGTTAGTTTGTTTGCAACGTGTATTGCGTTCTGCTGCTGCACGCCTTTGCATGCGAACGCACACGTGAATTCGACAATGTCTCCTGCCATATGAGTGATATGACTATATGATGGATTGCTCCACTGGCTTCCACTCCAGCAAAGGATCTCGTACAGGATCATCGTCTTGGTCTGGCGGTCCTTTTACATGCTACGTTCTGCCAGCCTGAAGTTTTGATTAAACGAAAATTGACTGATTGATTGTTGTGTCTTGCTCCGGCCTATCTTAGCGACCTCTGCTGCCCTATCTTGAGTTTACCAAGCAGAAATGTGATTCTTCCCTTCTGCCCGAACAGCTACTAAGCGGAATCGTGCCTTCTTGGTGGTTGGCCCTTCGCTTTGGAACGGGTTCCATTGGCGCTGCGCTTGTTTCCCATGGTCCACTCCGATTCTATTTAAGCGCATCTCAAAACTGTACTCCGTGCTGAGGTCGGGAGCTCTTCTGAAGGGGCGTTATATTAATCATCGCAGTGAATGAATTAATGTATATTGTAATATTTGTTAATCTAGAAGAATCACATTTCTGCTGAAACTCTGCACCGTCATTTGTCATTTTGGAGTAGCCTCTTTGAAGGTGTCACGTGGTGCGGAATCCCCGCGCAACTCCCTAGTGACCCCACTGGGTTTGTCAACAGCATTGCCAACGTTTTAAAACGAACGAGAATATTGCACCAAAGAAAATTGCAAAAGGCAATTAATGTAGTGACGAACCGATATTCAAGATCAATAAATGGCAAATTACTAATTAAAAGAACGGCAAAGTGATTATTGACTTCGCGCAGCGTCGTAGGCATAAAAGAGCCAAGAAATTTCATTATAGCCTACGTGTAGCTTTAGTTGAGAGGTTTTCACAACTTAGAAACTTGTTTCTCTGTAGATAAAACTCTTCAGCTTGTGAAACTGAAATTTCCAGGTACTGTTTATTTCTATTTAACTGCGCGTAATATTTTGCCAAACTTATTCTTTCCCTACTTGGGTCATGGCTACTAGCAGTCTGCTCTTGTTGTGCCGTCACTTCGTCAGTGACTAAAGGAATCGAGGAGAAGATTGGCGATGCAGAGAGGAAACGTTTGCAGGCGGTGATCAACGAGAAGCATAAAATAGGCTACTTAGGAATTCTTTTTCGGGTGCTTAAAGAGTCTTGTCTATTGCTTGGCGCTGCGTCCTGACTCAAGCTCTTTCTATCGTCTTCTCAAGAATTTTCTTTTCGACCTTACTTCGGTTGGGAGCGCCTCTGGGTATAGATCTTGAAGGGGAACTATATAAATTGATATATGTTTGTTATACCCTGTCTGTACACCAAAATGTAGATAGCAATTGGTCTATTTGGCCTAAAGTATATTCTTATCTTATTTTAAGTTAGGCCTATGACATGGTAACGGTTTACTATCAAGGGGGCGCAAATCAAAAGGGCCAAAATCAATAGAGTGCATGGTCATTAGAGCGCCTGATCGAAAGGGCGAAAAGACAAAATTAATAGCATGAGAGAAATCAGGAGAGCGCAATAAAAGAGGCGAAGATGAATAGAGCGAACGTTCAATGAAGAAAATTTTCACATGTCGATAAGTCAAAGGGCGCAAGTTTTAAAAGGCGAAAAGGTAACAGAAAATGTAATTAGAGACTAGAGAGCGTGTTTCTAAAGGCGAAATGCAATCGAAATCACAAGGGATTGAAACGAAATGATGAAAGGATAGGCGCTATTCAAGGGGATTTGAAATGAAATAAATGCGCAGTCTTATAAAATACCCATTTTTCTTACTAGGCCCTAAATATTTTGGTCTTATTGGGCCCTTTCTATATATATAGCCTATATATAAGCTTACTTTCACTAAACTTACGCTTAGGCCTACACTCTTTCTTGTTCGCTTCTTGCAAACATGGCGAAGCAAATTCCTTGGCAAAAAGAAATCTTTACCCTGGTCTTTGAAGACTACGCCGAGAAGACTATAATAGCCTACATGTAGCTGCTGTACATGTACTTACGCAACGCTCGTATTGAGAACCGGAATTCTGTCAGAATTCCGCCATGTGTGTATGAGCACTTGTTATAGTGCTCCTTAAAGATTCTTACTCAGAGGCGCTCCCGGTTACAGAGCAGACACTGAATCGGAGTTTCACTCCGGAGCGCATGTGCAGCTGCGAGTGAAGGACTTTCTTAAGGTCCCTAAACGGCGGCTTGAGGTGGTCTCGAACCCGCAACCTTCCGACTCCAATGCACCGTACTTACCCTTCCACCACAGCGTCTCGCGTAGTCAGGCATTTTTTTTATAACAAGAGCATATAGCACTAGCATCATATTGGCATACATGTAACCAGTGCAAGGGTGATAAATTTCTGGCAGCGCAACGACCAGAGGGTACAGACTTATTTTTGTCAAGGAATTTGCCCCGGCATGCCCTGCTGCAGCGCCGCCACCGTATGCCATGTAGAGAGTCACCATTTAACTCTAATTCAACAGTTGTTTTGATGATGAATGTAAACAGTGAATTAATTATCGCAAAAGTTGACATTGCATGTTTTGCAGGAAACGTCTCTCATAAGTGTTCGAGCGTCTCATATTAAAATGTCTGATTTTTGGAAAAGAAAGATGAGAACCTATTTCCGTGTTTTGGATTTTGTCAATGACGGAGTCGTTTCAAAGAAGGATTACAATCTCATGGTTGAAGAATCATGTACCGCTGTAAAAGACGATCCTGCCCTACAGGACAAAATTAGAAAGGTCCAAGAAGATGTAAGATGTTTTTATCCCTTTTTGTTTGCAGGCGGTATTGATATTATGTCTTTGTGAGTGCACCGGGAAAAGGTGAGAGAGATATAATTATGACTAAAAAAACTAATCAGCTTTCAAATAACCTGATCGAGTTGCTATGGCTTTTTAAAATTTGTGGGTGGGGAAGATTTAAAAAGTTATCATATTTTTTGGCGAAAGACCAATTAATTTTTTAACATCCCAAGAAAATGTTTTTGGACCTTTTCAAAAATTTCTTAATCTGCACCTGTCCAGATTATTTAATAAACGAAGATCAGTTAGCTCCTCTCTACTCGTGGGTGTTCTTTAAGGTCGTAAAGAGCACTCGAAACAGTTGTGGTCCAGTGGCGTAGCTACCATGTGTGCAATGTGTGCAAAGCACACGGGCCCACGACCTCCAGGGGCCCATAGAGATTGCTAAATAATTTTTTTAATTATTAATCGAACCTATAATTAGTAATTCGCATTATTTTGTGACAATGTAGTTTTTGTGAACACACTTACATTGCTTCTTTACTTTACTGATGTAGTGACGCCTGTCAACCGCCGTGCTGTTGACAGGAAAAATAATATATTGTAGGCCCTACTGAACTCCTTTTAACTTGTGCTTTTGTCTCGTGTCATGAAGAAAGGTCTAACATAGTTTTAAGTTGAGAACAAGAAACGAATCATACCATGCAGCATAAGATTCTTATTTCGCTGATTCGCTTTCCTATGCAAGCGGCATGGGTGGGTGTTCCTATAGGCCTATGCTATAGCTAGGATAGGTGTGATAATCATGTCCGTCTATCTTTCACATTCGTGTGTTGTAATTAAACGGTGCGCCGTAGAAATCTCATAAGCTAAGCTTAGGCTACTTGTCACAATCATGCTCGTATATTCCGGTCATTTACTGTATATGGTAACGGTAGTGACCTGACATCTCCCTCAACGAGGTTGAGAATTGTCGGGGTTTGAGGTGGTAGTTAGCCTATGTCTTCTTAATTGTCACTGTTTCACAACCAAACTCCAATCCTCACACTGCTCTCAACTTCTCTCAGCTGAGCTCTCACCCCCCAATCGGGGAGACACAAAATTGAGCACGTGTAGATCAGCGTTGTAGGGAATCACATATTATATTTACCCTTATTTTGCACTTGCGTGGAATATTGCAAAACTTATTTTTAGGTGCCTCATTCGTTCTGCATTCATGTTTATTCGGTGAGGTCTAATAGCAAAATGTCATTGATTAGTTTTAGTGATCTTGATTGCAGGCAGAGTAAGAATTGAGGAGGGTTGTGGGTTTAACCTCCAGTATTTCTTTGGACTCCATAGTAAAGTCCTCATCGTACGCCCAACTCCACATAGTCAACGTCTCACCCCCGTGTTTTTTTTTCTACAATTATCGTGCTGATTGCATGAACACAAAATACCTGCCTAACAAGGTCAATCAGGGGCCCAAGCGGAACTTCTGCACACGGGTCCATGAAAAGCTAGCTACGCCACTGTTGTGGTCTTTATTGCATTGATGTATATTATGATTATCAAATATTTGCATTGAAGGCTAATTAAAATAGCGAACTAACGATACACTCGACATAAATTACTATCGATCCTCTTCGATTCTCTCCTGCAGGCCCCTTGTCGTGTCAAATCCGTTCGCTTAAGAGATGCTAAATATAGTTCTCCGGGTTGTCTGCTGGACCGTTAGTTAGCCAATGCCACAATGTCCTGACTTCTTCCCTCTTAATCCCCTTTCCTAACGCCTGTCAATTCCTCTGGACTCCTGTGCACCCATTTCCCACCCATCTCTCTCGCTCTCTCGTTCGGACTCTCTGTATGTCTCTATCTCTGTCTCTGTCTTTGTCTCTCTCTTTCTTCCACATCTCTTTCACTACACTGTATTTGATTTAATGCCTTTAAATAACGGTTACAGCATTGGCTGCTATTCACGGGTTCAACGAAAACGAACGAGAAGAGATTCATGACAGAAGCTATCATGATCGATTCTCTGTTGAAACTAAGGAATGATCCAAAGCTAACGGCGGATACTCTAGACATCTGTCAGATCTTTTTTGAGACCTATGATACCAACAAAGACGGCTACATTGATCTCCCTGAATTCCGAAGGGCATATAGCATCACTGGCCTTCCTGACCCGAGCTTCGCAGAGAAGGCTTTCGAAGTAATCGATACCAATCACCGCGGAAAGTTCAGTCTCGATGAGTTTACTCGCGCTAATCTGGAGTTCATCTTATCCGACGACGAACATTCGCCGTTTAATTTGTATTGGGTGTCATCTGAATAAGTCTAGTTGCTAAGCCAGTGTTTCTTAACCAGTGTTCGACCGAACCCCTGGGGTTCGATGAGCCAGTGCCAGGGGTTCGGCAGAGGTCCTCTGAAGTATATAGGCTACATATTCAGGGTCAGTGAGTGTGAAAAATCATTTGCTATATTTTATTGTTCGACTTTTATTTAATAACAAAGGACACATTAAGATGCAATTGGTAGTGTTGGTACGGTTATAAGTTAACTCTTAGTAGGCTAGTTCATGTATTGAATGCATTAATATGGTATCACATTTTGGTACAATTTTTTCTTTTTGTTCCCATTAGTTAAAAAAATCATTGTTCAAACTTTAGGGGTTCGGTGAGTGGTCATGGATTTCTCATGGGGTTCGGCTCAATTGAAAAGGTTAAGAACCACTGTGCTAAGCAATTTATCGCCATCCTCAGCCATGTAGTTTGCATTATTCTGAGGTCTATAATCCCAAAAAATTCGTGCTAATATTAATATGATATTATTGTACAGCGATCGGTTATATGTTTAGTCAAGTGGATAATGTTGGAATTTAAGAATTAAATCTAAGAAATCATATCTAGAGGGTCAAGGTCACTAGTAAGCAACTATCCGGGATGTTGGAGAACACGTCGGCGGAAGGCATATTAGGCTACATAGGCTTACACGCTATCTACTGACAAAATTATGATGCTATATGTTGCCAATATAGGCTAATATTATATGCTTTCATGACAAAATGTCTCCTTACAAAACGTCACCGACAAAACGGTAAGGACAAATAGTGACAAAATGTTTCCTGACAAAACGTCGTGTGCAAAAGGTCATGTCCAAAACGAACGGAATGGCTGAGACAAAATGTCTTAGAACATATTTAAGACTTTAATACAGCCGAAGTTTGAAGTGCACCCACGCGAGAAGGTAGAAAAGAAGCTACACATGACACAAATGTTTGTAGAGTGGACCCACACTGCACTACAAAAGATCAATGGACTTCAAAGATAAAGGAAATACATGAGATAGGCCTATGATAGTGGAAGGCTGGCACAATGCATTCAACAACGTTGTTGGCTTTTGCCATCCATGGCAACAACAACAACAATTTGCTCGTAAGAACATCACAGTATGACACTTCTGCGTTGCCAACTGGAAATTAGAGTTCAACCAGGAAAGAAGAAGACAGCCCATCACGTGAGAGTCAGGGAAGTAGGCCTACTATTAAGCTTATACACATTATTGTTACAGATTACAGTAACAGAGATCCCATTGACAATTTTGAAAGAGCTCTTAATATCAGTGTTGTGTAAACAGTTTGATTAAGGGTACTGTTCTTAATATAAATTTCGAAAGCGTAGGCTATAGGCTACACTTAGTAGCGTTATAATAGTAGTATTATATAGTGAGATTTCGTTTTGTAATCTTGAAAGGTGTTTTTGCTAAAACTTTTTGACACTAACCAGTTCAATCAATCAATTTTGATTTTTAGATTGTCAATAACTATTAAAATTGATTGTCAATCGTTAAATTTTTGTCATTACGACATTACAGCACATTGCTGAACTCTCAATTTAGCGCTTGATTTGTTGGAGACTTTTTGTCCAGTGTCATTTTGTCTGTCGACCATTACCTCTAGCGGATTCTAGCGGTCATTCTGACAAAACAACCTGTAAGCCTAAGGCCCTACCTGTTGAAATCGTGGACGGACAAAATGTCCTCGGACAAAATGTCTCGGACAAAATGTCCCTGGACAAAAAATTCCCGGACAAAAGTCCCCGGACAAAATATCCCTGGATAAAAATGTCCCCGGATAAAATGTTCCCGGACAAAAGTCCCCGGATAAAATGTGCGTGGACAAAAAGTCAAATGTTTCAGGTCAGTTTACTTCTTATGCATGGAGTCTAAACAATGCGTAGGTAATAATAACTAGAAGAAAGTTTATTGGTTGACAATAAATGGCAAACCACCGTATATTATTCGGATTCAAAGTAGTCATGATAGGCGAGAAGAGACTGCGTGTACCTCCTGTTACATGTTTAACTGCCATATCAAAGATGATTCGTGTCGCACTCCTCTTCTATCCACGCTTGAGACTGGCACTGGTGGAGTACACTGCGTGCATCTGCATATGAACAATAATAATAATTATTATTATTATGGCCTTCGCTGAAACAGACCTCTGGAACCCACCAGCCGCATTCAGTAATACGATGCATATTGCAAGTAGCCTAAGTATTATTGACACGAATTTTAATAGCATAAAATACCGTTGCTAAATTAATAGGCTACTATAGCTTCAAACCAGTATAGGCCTACAATTCAGTGTATAAACAGTTGAAATAAAGGTCTATGGCAAATAGATGCTGTTGATGTAAACAATTGTTGATTAGATGTGAAGTGCATAGATTAAACGAATTCTTAGTTAAGTGGAAGCTGGATAGAGTAAGCAAAATCTTAGTCGATGAAAAGAGTTCTTGATTAAATAGAATCTGGATTGACTCAAATAATTCTTGATCAAACAGAAGCTAGATTGGCGACAGTTATCATGCACATCAATTGGCATTAAGATGCCACGCTACTATAAAACGACTAGCTCCATATGAGTTTGTGAAATTTCGATTTTTTCCGCGCCCCGCTCTCACGGTCAGAGGTTGGGCAAGGATGGGGTGCGGTGCACTCCTGATGTCTCTCTGTCTAGCTGGAAGGTTTGAGGTGAATTGGTGTGATACTCTGACTCGTAGCCTAACTGGCGTTGCCCCTTGAAATTTTGGTTTTTCGCCCCCATAACCCAGGCCCCCGGGGTAAAGAGGTTGGAGAGAAGTAGAACGGGTAGTGCCGGTGTGTCTGGGCGCAAGATTTCAGGTAAATAGTTGCGAAAGAGTGGCCTATGTGAGAAATGGCGTGTTTTTCATTAATTAGTGAAAGTTCGGGTTTCGCCCCCATCCCGCCCTTGGTGAGGGGATTGGTCTACTTGGTAGTATTGTGAATTTTCCCAGCCTACGTTCTTTCGAGGATGCTAAAGAAAGTTTGTCAGCATGATGCATAAGCCTAAAGAAAACGTAAGCTGTGACAATTCGCGACACACCAATGACACGGCATAATATTTACGCTACACGCTGCAGCACGCTGCTGGTTCCATTATTACATACATGTAGCCTATTATAGGCTAGGCCAGTGGTTCTCAAAGTGGTGGTCCGCGGAGTCCTGATCGCCGGTCCGTGAAGAAGTCTGAGAGTGAAAAATAAATTATAGTTATTAATTTATATATTTAAAATTGTGAAATTATTCGAATTGTTGTTAAAAATTTATTCAAAATTCTTTCTCAAACTTTAGAAATACATTACCAGTGCCTTATTTTAACTTGCCAATTGGGTGTATAAATAATTTTTATTAATTAAAAATCCCTAATTATAAATAACCCTATAATTAGTTTTTGTATGCTATAATTCGTTTTTGTTTGGGCTTGTCATTAAAGTTAGCGGTCTGCGAGCTTTCTAAATAAATTATTGGCGGTCCGCGGCCTGCAGAAGTTTGATAACCACTGGGTTAGGCTATAGATACTTTGTCGCGACACACCGGTTACCACTCGTCTGCAGTAGAGTCTATTTCATCCTGGGCGACAGCCGTGCAGCTCATTTCGGTAGTTCGACAGCATGTGCGATTAAATAATTAATTTAATAAATAACATGAGTTAGTCTTGGTCTAGCTATGACATTTGGTCGAAAGTGTAGGACTGCATGTCTACTGTATAGACTCTATCTGTTCGATATCAATCCAAACTATCATTCCATTAAAAAGGACAAAGCTTTGGTCGGTGGCGTCACCAGGGAACCAGCGTCATCCAACGCTGAAACTCATGGTGTCACCCACCATGGACATCATCCCCCCTCACTCCCCCCACCAGACCACGCAGAATTGAAGCAATAAGCAGAAGTGCTAAAGTGCAGAAGGCCTCACCTTTAAGCAGATTTGGATTTCAGAACGAAATCGATCAAATCAATGAATGCAATCAAGCATCGCAATTGCATTTCCTTTTGAATGCTTGTCGCTGTGCAGACGAAAGTAACGAATCCATTATTAAGCTAAGTAATATAGAATAATTAATTAATTAATTTAATTAACACCGATTTTCAGCTTTGGAGGAATTCATACAGTACATGTGAGTTGAATTTACAAACGCATTTTGTTGACGCATGAATCAGTGGCATAGGCAATGGTGTTTCGGCGGTTAACCCATTGGGTTGGGAAAACGTTTTTTAAAAGGTTATTTATTTAAAAATTCCTGGCTACGCCACTGGCATGAATCATTTTAATTTTAAAATATTACATTTCAGCTTAATCTTTTTCATTTTCTCGCACATCTTTCGAAGGGGAGTCACTTGGTGCGGCACCGGATGCACCTTCCTCGTGACACCATTGGGTTTGCCAACAGCATGGCCAACGTTTTAAAATCAATAGCCCAATCAGTATTATATTGTACTAAAGAAAGTGCAAAAGGCAATTAGTGTAGTAACGAACTGATATTAATGATCAATAACTGGCATGTTGCTAATTAAAAGAACGGCATGGTGTTTTTGATTTCACGCAGTATAGGACATATTGTATATAAAAGAGCCAAGAAATGTTTGCTTCGTTCGTTCTGCTTCCAAAACTTATTTAGGCCTAGAAAGCGCTCAGGTTTGTGACTTTTCTCCTTTATAGAAAATACAAAACAGAACCACTATTCATTTTGTGAAAGTGAGGATTCACAGTTTAGTTTATAATTAGATCTAAATGCGTATACCTATGTCAATTAATTTTATCTTTAGCCTACTTTGGTCATTGTAAACGTCGAAGCAGTCCATTTTTATTCTTATCTCTTTTTATAGGCATACCTCTTCCCTTTCGATCGTACTAGTAAAACTATGTTGTCAGGTCTAGTGCTGTTTTGGTTAGTGTAAACTAAAAAGCATGAAACCTTTAGATTTATAATTAATTGAAACTGAAACGTAAACTATGGAAAACACCAAAAGGGATATAGAAACCAAAATTCACGGATCCGGCCAAAATCGATAGGCTAACCACAACAGCTAAAACTAATAATAACGAAAAACATTGTAACGAAAACCTAAGCGAAGACACACACAACGAAAACCTTGCGTGCTAGAGGTGTTCAGTGGCTTTGAACATAGTGGCGAAAATGTGAGAATCGAGCTTTTATGATTCGCTCGGTTATGTTTCGATCTTTTAGAGTTTATAAGATGTTGAAGCTAAATTTGGGCGCTTGATCGAACACTAAAGGAGTCTAGGATCATTTTAAGTGTAAGCTGGTACCCCGCGCTTGGCTTTCGAGTAGCCCTTTAGTTTAGAAAGTTGGAGATCACGATTAAATAGGCTATCAATATTATTATAAATGCATTGTTGGCGTGTGCCTCGTTGTTGGTAGCCTATTAGATCATTCCTTTTCATTCGCATCAGACGCTTTAATCAAGCGAATGGTGAATTGTGTGCATAGCAGCATAACTGAACTTTTTTAAATCACATGAAAGCAGAGTCTTCATAAAAGTTAAAGAATAAATTTGCTTCTTCAATAAGTACAAAGACATAATGTGATAATCATATCATGCAGCCTATAATATACATGGCAAGTGCCATACTGTAAGGATAATGATTGCTTTGGCGTATTGGCAGTGTGACTTGATGTACGTTATTGATGTCTAAGCAACAGAGAAGGAAGAATAAAAACTGAAGAAACTAAGAAGTGTCACTTTCTGTTGGCTAAAAACAAGAGATAGAACTAGAACTTGGCAAAATATAGCTTTAACAAAATGATAACCATACCAAACATTTCCTAAATATATTAATAATTGAAACTAAAACTCGAGGCAATAATAAAACAAAGCTAGTCAGGTCTGGAGCGCCTTCGTTAACCCTTTAACGACCAGCCACGTATGTTTCAATGCGTTTTGGTACATGCTGGTCGTTAAAGGGTTAAACGTCTACCATAAAGATCTGTGTGAATCTGAACAGTTGCAAATGTATATTGCAATAAAATGTATGCGCGTTTTTCAGGTGCAGATGAAGACCATCTATAGCTATTTATGCAATGCTCGCATTAAAAGAACCGAAATTTCCTGAGCAATCCATGTTTAAGCTTACCGTACCATTTTATTTTTGACACGCTTTCCATTCAGCTGCCATTCTATTTGGTTCCCATGCAGTCTTTATGCGACAAGTCAATGAATTATGGCACACTTTGGAAATATACTTTTGCGCTTTTTAAATGTGTTCTTTGCACTTTGAAAATGTGTTCTTTGCACTTTGGAGATGTGTTCTTTGCACTTGAAAATGTGTTCTTTGCACTTTTAGAATGTGTTCTTTGCACTTGGAAATGTGTTCTTTGCACTTTGGAGATGTGTTCTTTGCACTTGGAAATGTGTTCTTTGCACTTTTAGAATGTGTTCTTTGCATTTTGGAGATGTGTTCTTTGCACTTGGAAATGTGTTCTTTGCACTTTTAGAATGTGTTCTTTGCACTTTGAAATTGTGTTCTTTGCACTTTGGAAATGTGTTCTTTGCACTTTGAAATTGTGTTCTTTGCACTTTTAGAATGTGTTCTTTGCACTTTGGAATGTGTGTTTTGCAGAAAGAAGTCCTTCAAGCACAGTCGATTATTTTCTTTTAAAAATGTCTGAGTTTTGGAAAAGAAAGATGAGAACGCGTTTCCATCGCTTGGATTTCGATAAGGACGGTGTTATTTCAAGGAAAGACCATGAACTTCTCGCTGAAAGATTCTGTGCCACGCAAAAAGTTGACCCTGTGAAAGAAGAAAAGCTGAGAAAGATTCATACTGATGTGAGCTCATTCAATCTATAAATTTACATATTCACGGAAACTGCTTAGCCGTCAAATTTATATAATTATGCCTATCAATTTTATCAATGGACAAAAGGTTGCATATTATAATACATCTACAGGGTGGCGCAAAAATAAACCGGACTATTAGTTTTGTCCTCGCTGATTTCATCCCAGCATGCGGTCAGAACTTCTTTCAAATGTTCAATACATGTATCTCGAATTCTCTGCCTATATACAAGCTGCTAAAGCATTCCCCCAGATCGAATAGTCTACGGGATTCAAGTCCGGACTGTTCGGTGGCCAATTTTTTGGTTCAATAAAGTCTGGAACGTGAGCAGTGAGAAAAGCAACTGTTTTTCGTGAACGATGAGCAGGTGCTCCATCCTGCTGGAAAGTGAAATTGTTACCAGAGTGAGCTATAATGTCTGGCAGTATAGACTTTATTGAACCAGAAAATTGACCGCATGCTGGGACGAAATCAGCGAGGACACTATCAACCGGGCTATTGGACAGTTTGGCAAGCGATTATCATTGGTTATCGCAGCAAACGGAGGACATATTGAACATCACTTTTAAATTTCTTACGCATTCAGAAAATTCTGAAATTTTACAGTTCATTCAATGTTATATTAAATGCCAAACCAATGCCATTTTTCTGTGTCATTTCTGTCTAAAGATAGTTTTAAGGCGATAATTATTTTGATTATATATTCAAGAGATGCAATTGCAAAAAGCTAATAGTCCGGTTTATTTTGCGCCACCCTGTATATGCAACCTGTGCTACACTTACGTATATATATACGTGTAATACGTGTATATATTGGCGTATAATATATGTAAGTACATAATTATAGGCCTACATGTATGTACATTGTACCCACTTGAGTATGTGTGCAAGTACAATTATTGTACGTATACATGTATGCGCCATATATATGTGGGCCGATATATAAGCTTATACTGTATATATAGGCCCTTATAGGGGCCTATATGTAAATGAATGCATGTGTGAATGCATGTAGGCTATATGCTCATGAATGTAGGCTATGTATATGTATATGATGTATATCTATATAATTAATATATCATATCATCATCATCAGGATTCATGGGCCGAAGACCTGAAGGTGTCTATTTTTCACATGCAGCAGAGGCCCCGATCTTGTGCTGCTATTCTTAAGATTTATGGAGTTTGTTTACACCAGTTCCGGATGTCATCCATCTATTCTCAGTTAGGGTTTCCCTACTCCGCCAATTCGCATCCATAGTTCCCATCATCACTGTTTTTTATTTCTACAGGATGCGCCAAAAAAGTAATCCCCTACGGGGTTTAGCCCATATCTTGGCCAAACATACGAATTTTTAATTATTCTGGCCAATTCGCCGCAATCAAATACAGCGCCTAAGTAATTCGCCGCCCGGAAACACAGCGCCTACACAAATGTGCGCGCTCAATTCAACGTAAACCGCCCATGCAACTCACTCTCATATTATTTCTCGTACCATCTTCATTACCACTAAGCGAGACTCGAGCGTGAGTGGCGCCGTGGCACGTAGCACGGTAGCAGTAATGTCGAATGTCATCTGTAAATAACGAAAATCCTTAACCATTGTATAATTCATTATTCTGCATTTTTTTGGACTTAGATGACTGATACAACATTATTTCTTTTGAGCATTTTCCTCACTGATGTGACATTGTTGATGTCAACTCTTAATGCTATTCAGCAACTGTTTTAGGTTTGGCTGAAAATCACGTGTTCAACGAAAACCAATGAAAAGGTACTTCTGACAGAAGCTGTGATGATCGATTCTCTGTTGAAACAAAAGAATGATCCGAATCTGAAGGCGAGTTTGAAGGACGCCTTCCTCGGCTTTTTCACTGCCATGAACACCAACGAAGACGGCTACGTTCAGCTTGCAGAATTCCGTGGGACGTTTGACAAATCCGACGTGCCTGACACGAGCTTCGCAGAAGAATTGTTCAAATGCATCGATACCAATCACGATGGAAAGTTGAGTATTGATCAGCTTACTGACGCTTTCCTGGAGTTCATGTTTTCCGAGAACGAAGATTCGCCCTGTAATACGTTCTTTGGTCCTCTGATGTAGCTGCAAAGCAATTTATTGACCGCCTGGCAGCTCTGGTAGCGGTCTGCAAAATACTCGTTAAGTTAAGTCAAAGTACAAATAAGAAATTATTTTTGATGAAGCAATTAAGATATAGCACAACGTTCGGTTCTATTTTTGACTCACTGGGTAATGGTGTGATTTATTTATTAAATGTGGGATATCAAATAGAGTATTATAAACTCTGTAAAGTAAAAAGCAACTACTCGTCATAATGGACAGTACGCCGGAAGTAATACACAGTTAACTGCACTGAAGAGAGATGAATTATCCTATTAGGCCCACTTTTGAAGTTGTAGTAGTAGAGGCCCAATAAGGCGGCTGACTCATTTGACCAGTACAGCCTTGACCTTCGCCCATTTGACCAGTACAGCCTTGACCTTCGCCCATTTGACCAGTACAGCCTTAAAAAAGTAAAAAAAGTAAAAAAGTAAGAAAAGTAAAAAAAGTAAAAAAGTAAGAAAAGTAAAAAAAGTAAGAAAAGTAAAAAAGTAAAAAAGTAAAAAAAATTTCTCCGGCGTATACAAAATGGACTACTCGAAGAAAACTGTTACTGAATTACGAAAAATCGCCGAGCGCAGCGGCAAGCATGCATATTTTACAAGACGGTGGATAGCGAAGTTCATTGCTAAAATTGACGCCCACACCCGCGAATGCTGCGACGATGAATGCTCATGCAAGAATCCACAGCCGGATCGACAACAAGGGCCAGGCACGATTACCGTCGTTCGTCGTCGGCGCAATGGCAACTCGCCCCCGTGTGATGTTAGTTTGATCGACAACGAGATCATCGTCGTTAATTGTCAATGCAATGGCAACTCATGCCTGTGTGATGTAAGGGCATGAGTGGACTACGACGTAGATATGGGATTACAATATCGCAAACGATTTTACACCGTTGGTTTATAATCGTCTCACAATGTCATCAAGTTTTCGTTATTAATCCAAGAATTGAACGAGTCTGGGTAGCCTAACCACTTCACGAGTGATTTCTTCCCGCGTTTCCTAATCACTTTTTCGATTCTAAATATTTCTTGAGTTGTTTTCTGTAGCTCCTGGTCGTAAAAAGAGCCTTGTATTTCCTCACCCGCAGAATCAGTGATCTTGTAAGTTGGCGGATCTGTATATTGAACCTGAGATACTACAAAAACCTCCTCTGTCCATCTAGGTATATATCCTTTGTCAAAAATGCTCTTCTTCTTAGTTATTCTGACTCGATCGCCGATTGAAAACTTTGGTGTAATAGGCTCTGAAATCTCATCGCCGTATAAATTCATAAATACAGTCTTTTCGTTCACTTTCATACTAGCCTTCGCGGGGGTCATTTTGATTGAAGAATGTCTCGTGTCATTATAATTACTAACCATCTCATCTAATACATCGATATATCTTCTCGTTGAATTAGCCGTAAAGTATTTGAACATCTTATCTTTCATCGTACGCACCCATCTTTCTGCGATACAACTTTTGCCCTCGTTCTCGGTAGAATACAACTCGACTAAATTCTTCACATTTTTATTATAAAATTCTTTCCCTTTGTCGCACCAAACTTTGACCGGCTGTCGACCGCCTCTGAGTATCTTCACAAACCCATCAGCTGTAGACTTCCCACTCTTGTCATGTAATGGAACGATCCATCCGTATTTCGAAAACACATCTATGACGGTCAATAGAAATTTCACGCCATCATTATCTCTAGCGAAAGCCTGCATGTCGATTAGATCAGCCGCCCAAATCTGGTCAATCCCGCCAACACGGACCCGCCTCGTCCTAAAATTTCTCACTACTGGTTTGTGTAATTCATTCGCTAATTGATTAGTCCATTTCAGGTCCTGCTGTAATTCTGGGCTTTTTTTAAACCTAGCCCGAGACTCGTTTTAGCGGATAAAATAGGTTTGACTATCGCCCTCTCTATTCGTTCCCGCACGCTTGGATTAGGTATATTATTCAGCTGGTTTATCATTGCTCTATCAGCGACATTCCTAGAAGCCGTATCAGTGTGTTGATTGTATGCCAGGTCGTGAATATATGCCGCACTATCTACCCTGTTTATAGGTTTGCTCCAATCTTTGGGGGTTTCGTTGGCATTCAGACGCAAATCTAGTCTAGTACCGGGACCAGTAAACTGATGGCCTGGCAAATGTAATTCGCCCGGAAATTTAGCCCAAGGTAATTTAATGTTGCTAGTGGTAGCGTTCAGTGAACTAACTAGATCCCCACCTTGCGCAACAGCGGACGCCTTCACGAATTGAGTTTTTGTTTTCCCGCATACGACGCAAACACCTCTGAGCATCGATCTCCCATTATTAGCCACGGCGTTCTGCACATCTGTCGTCTGGGTCTGTTTTTTACATTTTACGCAATACATTTCGTTTTTAATAATATATATTTTTAAAAATGGAGATTAGAGATATGAGTTGGGGCACAGCGCTCTCGAAAAGATTCAATAATCCGTTGTTACCCAAAAGCATACGTGGTTTGATAGTTGGGAAATCGGCGTGCGGAAAAACAACGCTTCTTCTCAATCTTTTACTCAGGCCAGACTGGTTGGATTATAATAACTTACAAGTATTCGGCACTTCTCTGTTTCAACCGGAATATCGTATTATCAAAAAAGCATACGAAGAAAAATTACCGAAAGCAGCGATCGTTCGGTTGTTCGAGCACCGAGATGAAATCGTGGGCCTAAATGCGTCACCAGACCTTGTTATGGAGGAAATGGCAAAAAATTCAGAAGCTAAATCTGATATAATTGCCAAGTTCTTTGAGAGCGCCGACGATGTACCAGACCCAAGAGATTTGAGCGCTGAAAAGAAGAACCTGATGATTTTCGATGATCTTCAATTGGAAAAACAAAACAAATGCGAAACGTATTATAATCGGGGGAGGCATAGCAATGTAGATTGTTTTTACCTCGCCCAGAATTATTTCAAATTACCGCGCCAAACAATCAGAGAAAATGCAAACTTTATTTGCCTGTTCAAACAAGACCTGAAAAATTGTAATCATATTTACAACGATCATGTGAGTACAGACATGCCGAAAGATGAATTTAGAAAACTATGCAAAACAGTATGGGAACAACCTCATGGATTCGTGGTTTTAGACCTGACCAGCGACAAGCGCAATGGCAAATACCGATGCGGGCTCGATGAATTTTATATAATCGAGGATCCGTCATTGTAAAATTGTACAGTATAGTAAAAATGGAATCATCGCTTCTCAAACAGATATCGGAAAACACGGAAAAGACGGCCTGCAACACGGAGCCAAAAACATCATTTTCCATTTTTCTCAGCGAAAAGAGCACGCGAATCAGAACGAAGTTTAATCCACTACTCGAACTGGAGAAGAATAAGAAATATGAAATGGCCTTAGTTGCCCTCGAGACGTACTATTCTTTTCCTAATATCGATGCGACAAACAACGGCTTCAGGTATTCGCCGAATTCCGGCACAGATTGGGTAAACATTGCAGTTCCGGAGGGTTGCTACGAAATAACGGATATCAACGAATATATACAGAGAGTCATGAAGGGGAATGGACATTTCGACGGAGTAAATGGAAATTACTGTATCTCAATAGCACCAAACACCAATACGCTGAGGTCTGTGGTAAATATAGAAGGAGATTATCAGGTTGACTTTTCGCGAGAGAATTCGATAGGAAGGGTTCTAGGTTTTCACAGATGGGCCTATGATGCTGGATACAATGAATCGGAGGACTTGGTGAATATAATGAGTGTAAGCAGCCTGAGAGTGACCAGCGACATTATCGGGTCTTCGTACACTAACGGGACATCGGAAAACGTGATATATTCTTTTTTCCCAAACGTAGGCCCTGGTTACAAGATTATCGAAGTGCCGCATAATTTAATATATCTCCCGATTTTGCTATCTACAATTTCAACGATGGAAACGAGGCTCACAGACCAACACGGGAACCTGCTAAATCTTCGGGGTGAGGAATTAGCGATTCGATTTCACATTAGAGAAGTTTGAAAGTTTTTGTAATTTATTAATAAAATGAATCGTTACACGGGCGTAAAAGTTAATATTTCAGAAGCGCAACAAGACAAAATTAAAAGATCACTTCAAGCGGGGAGCGGCGTGAGTATCAAACTATCGCACGATGATTTGAATGGCGAACACGTTTTGGCTCTCACCCAGGCGCAAATCAATAAAATGGCGGCTGCCTACCAAAAAGGAACTGGCATGATTATTAAAATGAGTAAAACGCAATTGGAGAACAACAAGAAAGTCGAAGGTGGATTCATAGGCGCTATACTTCCGTTTCTAGCGACAGCGGGACGGTTCCTTCTTGGTAGCGTACTGCCAAGTTTAGCACAGGGCGCATTAGGTGGGTTAGGTGCTGCGGCTGGATCGAAACTTTTCGATAAAATCAGCGGTTCGGGCGTAATGTATGTCAAGAAAGGTGACATAGCGTGCAAAATAAGAGCGGCCGGATCCGGGTTGTACTTGTCTCCGTGGCAAAAAGGCGCATCGATAATGGGATCCGGGCTTTACATGAAAACAGGGTCGGGCTATGTGAGTGGCGAAGGACTTTTGCTCGGCCCCAACTCGCCGTTTCGAAACATTCCGATTCTCGGCATGATATTATAAATTATCATATGTAAAATGTTGAGACCAATACACAAATTTGGAACTAAACCAACTAGACCGGTAGAGGTTAGAACGCAGCCCGTTTCAGTCTTTTGGAAGATTACGAGCGGTGCTACTCGCGTCCCAGTAAGACAACTAGGAGGTCTGCGATGGGAGATTTTTGCGCAAAATGATATCACGATACAACCAAAGGCGGCAAATACGCTAAGGCTTGGACTAGGTGTAGAAATGGCGGCGGGTCTTTGCCTCGTTTCCCTCAGACAGAGTATCAAAGAACGACGATGCAGTCTACTAGACGGAGTGATTTCAGAAGATGTGATTGATGATATCATAGTTTCCATTCAAAACAACTCCGATTCGGCAGTAACTATAAACGAAGGAGATTCGCTATGCTGTGTAAATTATCTGCGGTAAAAAAATATATATTGCTAATAAATAAAAGAATGGAATACGAAGGCATCAAACTCTATCCAAACCTAACAAATATAACACCCTCTGCGCCAGAAGGCGAAATACAAATAGCCGCAGGGTCCGCACAAACGTATCGACTTCAGAAGATTAGCGAAATCAAAAAGGAGATCGAGCAAGAACGCGACAAAAGAGCAGCGTTGAGTAAAAAGTACCATAGAAGTGTGAGCGTAATCGGCGTAGTAGACAACGTCCTCATGGCGATCACGATGGGGCTTGGAATTTCGGGAATCGGTGTACTAGCCACCATAATTGCAACCCCCATCGCTTCTGCTATGGAAGGGACAGCGCTAGGTGCGGGGCTATTGAGTATAATTGGCAGCCGAATCTGTAAAAAGCTCGCCCTGAAGGCGGAGAAGCATGAAAAGATCAAAACGCTAGCTGATGCGAAGCTCAACACGATTAGCGACCATATTTCAAAAGCACTCGTGGATGATCACATTTCAGACGAGGAATATTCTCTGATTCTAAGTGAGATTGAAAAATTCAATGGCATGAAAGAAGAAATCAAAAGTAAGTCGAAAGTTGCGATGGCCGCGATGGACGAGGAAACGAAACAATCTCTCATCGACCGAGGAAGAGAAGAAGTCAGGCAGTCCTTTCAAAGCATGTTTGAGAAAAATACCGAATCTGTGAGAAAGACGACTAACGTGAACATGTATGAAATCATGTAGACTTGTAGAGTTTTGTAGACCTATGTAGACCTATGTCGCTATGTCTGAAAATACGTCTAACTTGTGTTTTTACACATGTCGAAAAACATGTCGAAAAACATGTAGAAAAACACGCCGGAAAACATGTCGAAAAACATTAAATTTTTTATTAAAAATGTCGTTTCTAAAGATAGATGACCCGGCGAAAAGAAATTTCATAGTCGAAGAGTTTCTGAAATCCAAGAAGAATATTCAACAGAACTTTTTATCGGAGAGATTGGGGGATTCGGGGCTGCAACAAGAATTAACCAAGCTGTACAAGCCTATCGTCGATTCGCAATCCGCAATTTCCAAAGAGCAGAATGTCTTACTATCCGCCATCAAAGAAAACTCGATAGCTACTACAAACGCACTACAGACGCTACCCGCTTCGTTGAAGATTCAATTTCCTCAGTATCCCTCGATAGAAGCGTATAGCGACGATCCGACTGAGGATATTAGAACTTTAGAATTAGGCGATGTAGCCACCAAGTACCTTCATCAATACGCCTCCGATAGAAAAATCGTAGACACGACGTTCGGAATACGATCAAAAAATGGACAATTCTACATCGGCGACGCTCCGATTTTTATTCAAGGTGACGATGTGACGGTTGGAAATAAGACGTATAGCGGAACACCGGGGCTTTGGGAGTTGTTGACGATGAAACAGCCGAACACGTCGATATACGATAATAATGACAGAGACGATTACGCCGAGATTCTACTCGCGTCGGATGCTATCAGACAGCCAAAAAATCCCAACAAACCGAAAGCATCTTCGAGCGTCAAATATAGAGAAATTATCAAGCCGATATGGGAAAAGAGGACTCGTAATGCGGTGGGCAAAGGCGTGGGCGGTGTAATTGTTATTTCCGAAGATCCAAACGTGTTAGCGAAACAGCTAGAACTACGATTTCAAAGCTTCAAAGCAGGCAATACCGGCGTGAGAAACGAGATCGTGGCGATGTGCGACGCGTTATTGAGGCAGGAAGTGCTGAGTAAAGATGCTTACAAAAATATAATGATGACATTGTAAAATGCAGAAAAAATGCAAGTCATTAATAGAAGGAGGTATAGAAAACAATACGTTATCGGAGGATCAGGAATATTCGATACAATTTCGGGATTTTTCAAACGACTATTTACGTCGAACGCCGCCAAACAATTAGCAACGACCGCTCTCAGCGCGAGTAAAGACGTGGCGAAAGAAATTGGGAAAAAGGCCATCGATGTTGGGAAAACAACCGCAATCGACGCTGGTAAACGATTAGTAGACAAAGCAGTGGCCAAACTGTTTACTCCTGCCCCTACTCCTCAGAAACAGGCTGTTACGCCAGAAACTAGACAAATTTTAGAGCGGCTGAGTGGCGTCGGTAGCGTAGGGTCGATCTCGAATATCCCGAATATTAATAATCTGATGATGGGGGAGGGCCTGAAGAAGAACGGCGCCATGTCGATACAAGATCTAGTACGCTCGCTGAACGGCGCCGGAATGAAGGTCGCGTAAAAAATATTATCGCGTAGTAGTAAAAATGCAATCATCCGATATTCTGAGATTTACCGAACAACCATTGAGCGATGAAAGCGTCGAACGCTACGAATGGTATGAGTATGAGCCGATATCGGGGGCGAATCTAAACACCTCCGGCGAGATTAGAATAAACATCGAACTTCAAGATCTATTTTGTCATCCGGCGGAATCTTACCTGCTCTTCGAGGGTAGATTGACGAAGGCGAACAACATCCACTTCTACGCCGATGTCGATGAAGCAACTCTTACGAATAATGGGCTCATGCATCTTTTCAGCCAAATTTCGTATTCCCTGTCGAATCAGGAAATTGAATCGATATTTCACCCAGGTCAAGCAACGACGATGCTCGGATTACTCAAATACCCGAATGATTTTCAACTAGCTCAAGGATTGAATCAGTTGTGGTACAAGGACAGCGGAGCGACGGCTGCTATCGCGGATAATCATGGTTTCCTCGTGAGACAGGCGTATATAATTCAAAAACCAAATGCCAAAGGTACTTTTAGTTTTGTTGTTCCATTGAAGCATATTTTCGGATTTTGCGATGATTACGACAAGGTTGTTTTTGGTGTGAAACATACGCTAACTCTGGTTCGTAAAGCCGATGATGATGCAATTTTTAGACTCGCCACCGCGGATGCAGGGAAAGTTAGGCTAGACAAAATCTCATGGTTCATGCCTCACGTTATTCCCGCGGATATGGAGAAGATGCAATTGTACAAAACGATCGAATCGAAAGCGTCGCTGCCAGTTGCGTACAGAGCTCGTCAATGCGATACCACCTCCGTCGCACAGTCGACTAATTTTAGCTGGAGACTTAGCGTCAAGACATTACCCGAGAAGCCTAGGTACATCATCTTGGGTTTTCAAACCGACAAAAGCGGCGATCAACTACACAATCCATCCATTTTCAATCATTGCGATCTCAAAAACATGTTCGTGATGATGAACCAGGACCGATATCCAGTTGTCGACTATAATCTATCATTTCCGAATCAACAATTCTCGCGGGCGTACCGAGCAGCAGCCGCGTTCAGTGAAAAATACTATGGAATGGACGAACTAATGACGCAATGCAATATCACGCCCTCGGACTTCAAAGATCTGTTTCCGATTATGGTGTTTGACGTGAGCAAGCAATCCGAGCGTCTGAAGTCATCGGTGGTCGATATCCAGATCAAAGGTACGTTCAATACGGCGCCGCCAGCTAATACGGAAGCGTACGCAGTGGTGATTTCAGACAAGTTACTGAGGTTTCAATCGGACGGCCAGAAAATGAGCGTGGTATATTGAAGAATAATGAGACTTACAGATACCTATCGTACGTATATGAACGATAGGTATCTACGGTTACCTAGTACAAAAACTCGGCCTGCAATCCGGCTCCGCCCCTGAGAAGAAGGCGACCGGCTGTTGATCTGTTTCCGGATATGAAAGAATATACCCTCATACCGAGCTTATCGTTGGCGTTGAAAAATATGGCGACGGTTGGTAATACGAGCGATATTCTGCTGCCAACCGTTGATCCGTCAGCCATGCATTCAAAAAGTTCGTTACTTTGTATCCCGTCTTTGACATACGAAATTCTGATTATGTTTTCGCCCTGACCGTCATTTCCTATCAGGAAATTCGCGAATCCGCCAAGTCGATATACGCCCGTACGAGGAATAGTTATTAAGCTCAAGGACGTCGTATACGCCGAATCCGTATTGATGGCAACGACCGTTAGTTGATGGTGCATTACATATACGCCCAAGAATGCTCCACCATGCGTTGGATATGTGCCCGAGAATGCGCCACCACTTACGATTGCGGATGCTCCCCCGCCACCCTCTCTCAACACACAGATAGCCGGTCCGGTTGTAGGCCGCCAATTCGGGGACAATGCTGGTGCCGCTGTTATAGCTCCAGCCGTTCCTTCGAACCTATATGTAATACCGCTCGTCGTATTTCTCACTAGATTGCCCGGGGATACCCTCATACCCGAAACGTAATCTCTAGGGGCGATATCCGCTGTTTTATCAACGACTAGGGCAGTAGCCTGGGCTGAACTAATAGCGTCACCCCCGTTACCTGTAAAAGGGTAATCAGTCGGTAGCCCTACGAGATGATGGCCATTCATATTTAGATTCCCAGTCGCCGGATTTGCTCCATCTACCCTTAGAAAAGTACTATTTACTTGGGACATCGTAACACCACCAGCAATTACTCTTTGCGTAGATCCCGAATCTGTATGTCCGAATTTATCAACAGGCATTTTGAATATAATAATTTTTATTAATTAGGGTCGCAAGAATGCCGCCGAAAAGTCTCTACACAAAATGTTCGTAGCGATGGATGAAAAGGCGTGTATGTTGACGTAATCGAACTCGTCTAGAAAAACTATGTTACTACCAATTGAATGGTTGTGCGAACCTTTCGTACTCCCTCCGCCCGCAATCTGCATGTACGACGCCCCATTTTTATACAGGTGGACGGTGCCATACGCGGAAGCATTATTGTTACAAAATTCTATGTACGCCGAAACGATATAGTATCCGGCTTTACTGGGGAAGAAAGAAGTCGTTCCGGTGCCCTGTTCAATACCGTGTCTTGCGGTACCGCATCTTATTACGTCAAAAGTAACTGCAGTGTGAGTTCTAGCGAGTATAGCCTGTTGAGTTGAACTGTAAGCACTAACCGCGGGCCCTACCACCGTCGCCACTTTCGAAGTAAGTTGTTCATCGACGTATTTCTTATTCGTCAAATGATTATTGTCGGTCGGGACGTCGTCATGATTCTGCAGTAAATCTATTACTTGTCCCCGACTCATAGCCTCATCTATTCCCGCTTCCGGAGTATTCGCTGTATTCGCCGTAGGCAGACCTCTAATAGTATGGCCACTCATATTTAGATCTCCGGTCGCGGGGTTTGCTCCATCCAGCCTTAGAAAAGTACTATTTACTTGACTTTCAGTAACTCCGCCGGCAATTACTCTTTGGGTAGATCCCGAATCTGTATGTCCAAATTTATCAACAGGCATTTTTTACATCTGAATATAATTTTCAATGCAGGCTGTTTATAACTTCTTGAAAAGTCACTCCATCTTTGCATGTTTTTTTCAGGACGTGCAGGCATAGATGACCGCAAAACACTTCGTTGTCGGGCTGTACGCGCTCGCTATTGTAGTACACGGGACTCTGTAAATACTCTACCAGTTCTGTAGGAGGAGACAGGCCATAGCTGTCGAAATATATTTTGTCCCTGCCGTTTTTTGAAAAAGCGACCCAGTGCGAGCCGGTTCCATTAGAATCGTCTAGATTCAATATCCCGCATTCAGTCCGTCTAGGTTTCTTCGGCAGCTCGTCTCTGAGAAATACTCCCCGGAAATTAGGGATATTGAGCTTTTTCGCGGCATCTAGTAGTTCAAAATTCGTCAGCGGATGATTTGGGAGAACTACGCCTTCGACATTTATATTTTTCACAGTTGTATAGCTCATTTTAATATTTCATCTAGATGTTTCACAAACTAATGAGCTTTCGGACTTCTACGCAGGCGAGATAATATTTTCGCCTACAATTTTTGCATTCATTCGCCTTTCCATCTTTTTGAAATCGATTGTTGACGTATTCCGATATGTTCTGATTTACCTTACACCGGCTGCAAACTTTTGTGTCTTTTGTCTCCCTAATTTCCTGTCTTGCGTATTTGTGTGCAAGCTCTTTCACTTTGGCATTTTTACAAAATTTACAGCTGGGGTAATACCCGCTCTTCTGTAATTTATCTTTGTGAAATTCGTCCAAGCTTTTTTCTTTTTTGCATTTGGTACACACTTTTTTTGCCGCATCCATTTTATATTAGTGTAAATTATTCTTTATTTTGTTTAGTTTTCAGCGTGTAGTGCCCATAGGCTAGGGTGTGGATCCCGTCGTCCATTATTACTCTTTTGTCGTCGTCGGCAGACAGAGCTATTTTATTTACTTCTTCGGTGTAAATTTCATGGCGGTAGGATCGAATGACGTTCATCGCTCTCGATTGTTGTCTTTTCGTAAACACGCAGTCTTTGTAATCTGCGTGAGTGATTGATTTCTTGACGACGTTCTTTTTCACTCCTTTACATTTCTTGTAGTCTTCACCCGCCATTTTGTAAGAGTACAACTTGGATCGCAGCCCGACAAATTCTTCAATCTGTTTTCCCGCGGCCTCGTCTTTGAACATACCAACCACTTTTTTATTAACGCCGGATTCTATACCCGACGGGTGATCGCTCGGATAGTCTGAAGTATCGAACATACTTTGGACGTCGGGGGAAATATCTTTGTAGAAGTCTTCCGTTTTAATTTCATACGCCAAAGAATCGGTATCGGTGAATAATAGCTTGGCCCTATCTCCATACTTGGCCTTGATGTAATTATAATGAAAATCATACATGAGCGTCTTACTCACGTCTAATATACACATCCCCAGATATATCGGCTTGTTGTAAAACAACTTGGTCTTTTTCATGTGAACGGCGATGAGGTTTTCGTCGAAAATAGTTCGTCTATCGTAATTAGTTTTCGCGACTAGCTTGATAGCTTCCTTCTCATCACTCACCAATCGTATGTCAACTCGATTCTCGATAGCTTCCATTGTTTTTCCGAAAACGCTATTGTTCATCAGTTTGAAAAAGTCTTTCTCAAAATCGTTCGTAGCTTTCGTTCTCAGGTTGGTATTCAGATCGATATACTTTTTCAGCCAGGCACTTTCCGCGAATTTTATTCCCCGATGTATTTTTACGATTTTCAATCCGAGACTTTCGTACAATTTTAAATTTTCGTAATGAACTACATACTTTACTTTGTCATTCAAGTTTGGAATGAGTTTCGCGACATTCGATCCCGCGGGTTTTACACTCTCCGGAGCGAGAGGATAATCATTATGTAGGTCGTGCAATTCTTTTGGATATTCTAAGTCGACTTCCAACACACATCCCACTCCATCTCGTTCGGTAATGTTTCTCCAATCATTCAATTCGTCATCGTTCATCCATTCAAACCCATGAGTTGGCAACGGCTTGCTCATCGCCCATCCATACAAGTTGTTCGAGTCCAAGTATGGAATGAATACTGAATGTTGGGTGGGATTGAAAGCTTCTCCCATGTACTCGTTGTTCGCTTTCGCGTATCGATGTGAAATCGTGCTGACGCCTCCTCGTATTCCCTGCTTGATCATCAGCAACATATCGTAGTCACTCAACAACTCCAACTCTACACCAGTCGTCTTCAACGCCGCATCCCATGCAAGTCCTGGGCTAGTGTAGTACCACGCAGGATCTAGGTTGTAGTGCTTCATACAGACGTCTCTGAAGTTTTCGAACACATCCGCTAATAATAGAACATCCGATAAATTATACAAGTCGTGATATTGACGTAATGTTTTGCATTCAAATTTGTCCCATACCGTTTTCGCGTGCGCGTAATCTTTTCCACTAATACCCGAATCGATTAGTTTTGAATAGAAGGCATGTTTCGGCGGCAATTCGGTTTCGTTTAATCTTTCAACACCGTCGACGTAATCATACGGGTAAACGCCTTTTCTGAGTAAAAGATCCAGCTTCTCACCTTCAAAAAATTTCCCTAAATTCTTGCACTGATCTTTCTGAAGATTTTTCGATAACGCGTCGAGACTCTGGGGCATGAATCTAAGACTATCGATGAAACGTAATTCGCGCTTGACTTCTCTCTCTTTTCCATCTGCGTCTACAAACTTATCGACGACGACCTCTCTGCTGAATGAGATATACTTTTCTTCGTTGCAGGGAATGCATTTGATTTTCTCGCCGTGTTCACCTCGTAATTTCTTGATAAATAAATGGCTGTCATAACCTGTCAAATTGTGAAATATGACAGGGAAGAACTTGGGGACTTTGTATTTCAGATTACAAAGGTTGTGAGCGGCACCTCTAAATTTTCCAGTCAAATGACAGTGATCTCGTACTCGTTTTTCATCGTCTATAAATTCTCCCCCGCATATATGGCAAACAGTAGCCGAGTCGAAAAGCTCCTGCTCTTTCTTTCCGAATATCATTTTCTTTGGGAATTTGAACTGGTTATATATTCGTTTCACATTTTCTTCGAGACTGTCTATGAATTTCTGAGCGACATCGTCGTCTTCGTTTTCAGCTGTAAACCTCACAGGCTCTTGAGAATAAACATCATCGTCGAAGCATTTCAAATGATAACAAAACGAACTGGGCGTATGTTTTTGAAACTTGTTTGTGTAAGACGTGCTAGGAACGGGTTGGCATGTACCGATAGGTTTGATGAACGACTCAAAATCGGCAAAGTACACAAACGGTACGCGCATCTTTCTATAGTGATGTGTAAAACTTAGCATAGTCCCAGGTTCCGGAAGTTCTATTCGTTGGGCGTCCTGCTGCGAACAGTACTCAGTATGTTTGTGAAGCGATTCTACCTTTCTAAAACCGATTAAACATCTTCTGCAATAGTGCATTGAATTATGGGATTTTTCTGTTCGTAGTGCTAGCAATCTGTTAAAATTCTTGATCCAGCAATAATGCTTCTTTTCCCCATCAGAAATGAGTAATAGATCTACACACCTATCATTCTCATGCTTTGATATATATAGTGGGAATACATTCGCTTCTTTCTCGTAACCAAAAACATTAACACTAATATTATTATTTCGCTCAAACTTACTCATCACATTAGCATCCGCTGCTACGGGGAATTCGATACCAGACCAATTGAGTTCCTCAGACTGTCTAATTAATTCTTTCGTAATTCTTTCTGTATTTTTGTCGACCGGGTTTACAGCCCTCGTTACACACCACTTGAAGCATTCATCGTCTTCGTTCTTCATATTAATAATAGCCTTTTTTTTCGCTAAATAATCTGGAAGTGGAATATAAGAACTTCCTTTCAATGGTTTATATACCACTGTATCGATATCCAACTTCAAAACGGTTTTGAATCTCCAATTACTCCCCCGCATTTGAAAACTGGCCATGCTCTCCTTAATTTTATCCGCTGAGTTGGCATATATTTCCCTCACATCGGTTGCTTCTAAAATAATATCACTCTTTGATTTGAAATTAGGCTCGGCTGTTACTACTTCGCCGGTTTTCATATCTACTTTCTCCATTACGCACATGAGGTCGAATTGAACTTTTACCCCGCGATTTTTCCCTAGCAGCCTAACTACATGCGGTCTTACAGCCTTGAGAAAAGTTGCAACATCGATCCCGTTGTCACCATCGATCGTGTATCTTTTTGTAAACCCTTTGATGGCCGTCGCAGTCTCTCGAAGTTTGAACCTATGAATGGGCGGTTTTATTTGCGGGGGTAACTGACTAATCTCGCTAGTCAGCCAATCCGAAAAAACTATTTTATTTTTCCCCGGATGCAAAAATTTCCAAGTAGTAGTCAAGAATGCCGTAAGTTCCGCTTTTGCTAATCTCGAGTACCCTCGCACACCTCTCTTTTTTGCAATTTCTCGCAATTCTCGCACAGTGGCGGGAGTATGCGCTGGTGTTTTGTTGACCTGTGCCCGAGCGCCTAGTCGATCTCCCTGCGATATGAACGCTATGAGTTCCGCTTTTCGCAAACTCGAGTATCCTCTTTGTCCTCTCTGTTTAGGAATTTGTCGTAATTCTTTCAGATTATACGATGAGTAGTCCATTTTATATTGGAATCTCATGTCTTTAGGCCGAGCGGTATATTCCATTTTCAGTTATTTTCTATACGCCGGAGAAAAAAAATAATAATATTTGATTGATCCAAAGACGATTATAAACCAACGGTGTAAAATCGTTTGCGATATTGTAATCCCATATCTACGTCGTAGTCCACTCATGCCCTTACATCACACAGGCATGAGTTGCCATTGCATTGACAATTAACGACGATGATCTCGTTGTCGATCAAACTAACATCACACGGGGGCGAGTTGCCATTGCGCCGACGACGAACGACGGTAATCGTGCCTGGCCCTTGTTGTCGATCCGGCTGTGGATTCTTGCATGAGCATTCATCGTCGCAGCATTCGCGGGTGTGGGCGTCAATTTTAGCAATGAACTTCGCTATCCACCGTCTTGTAAAATATGCATGCTTGCCGCTGCGCTCGGCGATTTTTCGTAATTCAGTAACAGTTTTCTTCGAGTAGTCCATTTTGTATACGCCGGAGAAATTTTTTTAACTTTTTTACTTTTTTACTTTTCTTACTTTTTTTACTTTTCTTACTTTTTTACTTTTTTTACTTTTCTTACTTTTTTACTTTTTTTACTTTTTTAAGGCTGTACTGGTCAAATGGGCGAAGGTCAAGGCTGTACTGGTCAAATGGGCGAAGGTCAAGGCTGTACTGGTCAAATGAGTCAGCCGCCTTATTGGGCCTCTACTTGTAGTATACGTGTTACTGACAAACCACTAGCCAGTTAGGGTTAGGGAATAGCATACCGCTACAACAAATTGTAGGCTACCATAATTGTACTTGTTCAATGGCAGAAAATGTTCGGTTTTTCTGTGGTTGAGATTATTTGTCGTTGTTGCTTGAATATAATAAAAATTGATGTTTAAAGTTGGGTTCGCAAATGCCTAATTTTTGCCGATTTCCATCCTGCCTTTCACCTTTTGTGAGGGTCTGAGATTTGAATTAGGCCTACGTTTTATCGGTAACAGGACAATAATAGGCCTACCCCCGAAATTGCTAGTTGCTGCTAGATTTTGCCATTTGTCAAACCCATTAACAGTCAATGATATGGTGAAAGCTGCTACATGTAATTATGGCTCAGGAATAGTTCAAGGAACTTATTTTTACAGGCCTATAGATGAAAAGTTACTGAATGGATTTAGTCGAATTTAAGTTCACACGTAGATTAGTAGGTCTATATAGACATGAATGACGTCCGACGTCACAGCCAATCGCACGTTGACCCAGACGTGAAACACGAATGACAGTCAGGCAGCACATGTTCGTGCGCACGTAGCCTACGTAGCCTGCGTATGTACGTATGCATGAATGTATGTGTGCATGACACCGCATGTACATGTATGTTTGATTTCATATGCATTTAGGGCGGGTCTTTGTAACGCAGTGCTGCTGCTCCTGCTTGATTATTCAGCTGGTGAAATGCCTACTCGCCAAAGATAATTATCTTCTTAACCGTCTTGGTTAGTGATCAAAGGCATAGGCTACCTTGTTTCCGCCGAACTAGCAGTCTGAATGCTAATTAAACCGTTTACACGTAATAATTGTAGCAAATATGACAAATGTAGGCCTATAGCCTATAATATATGTGTCTATTGTATGTCATAAACGAAGTCAGAATATAATTTAGATAAAGTTTTTCGCATGATAATACAATATTATTCATCTTATCCATTAGGCTTATGATAAAAACAATTGATAAAATAAAGCTTTGAGAACTTGAGAGACGTCACAACAGTAACTCATAATCGCATTGTTCGAGTTACCGGTACTGTTTAGGACTATAATTATAGAGGATAGTATCCGTGCAATCTTGCGCTGTCTCCTCCACCTCCATATCATAGCCATTGAATTATTTCAAATACCGACGTCAGGAGAAGAACTCTCAACCATCGACCGACGACGATGAACTCGTCACTGTAGTACCGTGATCCTCTGCTGCTGCTGTGCAGTGCGCTTCCGAGTTTTGCTCCTGCAGTACGAGAAACAACAACAAGGACACGACCTTCAGATGAACACAAGCAGCACACTCGGGAACTGTTTTTGTCAAAATGATCAAAACATAGAGCTGGAACTTTGTCAAAATTACGCAATTCTGTGTCAATGCGAGATAGCGGAAGAGACAAACTCAAACAGACCTCTTGGGGAGGGGTTAGAAGTCTGGTTCATTTAAATCAATTTTAAATATTAGCCAAAATTGTCTTGGAGACTGCAATGCACCACAGCTATATTGTATTGTATTGTCGGGAAGACCTGCGTGGAACAATATCGTAAAATGGTTATTTTCAAATGCATCGAATGAGCGATTTCTGGTGTAGCCCTAGAAATTGCAATGATGTTTGAGGTATCGAATAGAGCAGACATAACATTAACTGCACTCACCTGTGAAAGTTTCTTTCGAAATGTTTCCTCCAATGTAATCGTAGCTAATGACACCGTTTTGTGACAGCTGGCGCTCCTGCTTTTCAGGTTCTTTGTATTCTGACAATAATTTATTAAGGCAGAATTTGCGAATAGTAATCGCTCTGTAAATGAGGCTACGACTAAAAGAGACTGAGAAATTGAGAGAGACAGAGAGAAGGAAGAAATGATCTTTAAAATAAAATGAATAAAATTGTAAGAATCTTCTAAAGATTTGGAAAAGTTGTGGCTGGGGAACACCACAAAGGTGACCATCATTATATTGAAGTTTCTACACTTATCTACAGTAAGCGATTTCATTGACACTTCAGCGGCAGGTAGCAGTTAAAGAGTAGTCTGTGTGTTAACATGAATCACAACTATAAAGGTTAGTTGCCGTAGGCCCTGCACATTTTAAATTCCTGCTCAGCTGAGCGGTTTAGGCTTCTTGTCAAAGTTTTTTTTAATAGGACCTACATGTACATACGTCCAGCTGAGTGGTTCACTTCTAAAAGTTGTTAATATAAAATTATGTTCAGCAACTTACCTGTTAACAATTGTTAACGCGTGTTCAGCTAAGTGGCTTTCTTATTAACATTTGTCAATGTATGTTTAGTTGAGCGGTTTTCTCAATTGTTAATGCTTGTTAAAAGTATGTTCCGTTGAGAGGTTTACTGGTTAACCTTTGCTTCTGTCTGTTCAGTGGCCAATACTTGTTAACAGTCTTGTTAAAGTATTCTGACTCTTCATATGAACTGATATCACACTCGGTCATTGGACACTGTGACTTCGTCGCCTCAGAGTCATCTTCGCGTATGTCCATTTTTTTCAAAATCGAGTTTAGACTTGATTTGTAGCAAAAATTTGTTTATCTCTCTTCACTGTTAACCGTTAGGAGATACGACAAGTCGTTTTAAAGATATTCACCGAAAACTACCTGTCGTATGTCCATGTATGAGGATTGCCTTGTCGTATCTCCAATTAAATTGGAGATACGACAAGGTGCGCATTCACGGTTTAAAAGTGCATTGTCGTATGTCCAGAAAAGCTCGTCGTTGATTGGACGATGGAGATACGACATCCAACTTCGTAGTATCATAGTGTCGTATGTCCAGGAAATAAAAACGTTATTTTATTTAAAAAAGAGTATTAAACTTGCAACAATTGAAACGAGCAAAGTCGCAATTGATTGTATATTGCTTTCTTTTATTATTTCTTTTTTTTTCTCACGTCAGGATGACTTGCAATTGATTTAAATCCATTTTATACAACAATTTCCAAAATTTCACAAAAACCATTCTAAGTTTCAGTTTAATTTTAATGCAACATCCTTTAATTAATGTAGATGCTTTAATATGAAGTTATTGCCTGAAGTTTTATTGCACTCATTTTTTTAAATTTCCGTCCAAAGTTTCGAAACTTCTACCTCGTTTTTCTCGGAATTCACAAAAGTGGACATACGCTAAGATGACTCTGAGGCGACGACTTATCGTCTACCCCACGTACAAACAGACAAGTGTTCGGTCTCTGGTCCAAAGCTTTCAAATTCGCTGCCCGATAATTATAGTTCTACTTCCGTTTTAATCTTTGATATTATTCACTTGTGAATTTAAGACTTTTCAACTTACTTACTCAGCGTTGCCTGGCTTCTAGCGTCTCAAAAGAAGTGATTAGCTATTCTAATTTTACTAAACTATGATGATTTGCAAACTGGCAATTTCACGAATTATTGTCATTGTTTAAATGCAAGTTCATTTGAAGCGACTATCGACAGATAGTGGATGATTAGATTGCCACATCTTACCAGACATTAGATTGCCACATCTTACCAGACATTAGATTGCCACATCTTACCAGACATTAGATTGCCACATCTTACCAGACATTAGATTGCCACATCTTACCAGACATTAGATTGCCACATCTTACCAGACATTAGATTGCCACATCTTACCAGACATTAGATTGCCACATCTTACCAGACATTAGATTGCCACATCTTACCAGACATTAGATTGCCACATCTTACCAGACATTAGATTGCCACATCTTACCAGACATTAGATTGCCACATCTTACCAGACATTAGATTGCCACATCTTACCAGACATTAGATTGCCACATCTTACCAGACATTAGATTGCCACATCTTACCAGACATTAGATTGCCACATCTTACCAGACATCGTCTGGTCGCATCAAGTCCATCAACGCATAATAATTCTGGATTATAGAAGTGAGACAATTATTATTCTTGTTTTCTTACCAAAGAGAGTCATCGTCTTTTCGTCTGTCCCGTGTGGGTTCGTAGCGACGCAGTGGTAATCGCCATAGTCATTGCGACTGATTTCGTTGATACGGAGGCTGAGGATGACCGAGTCTGGACCGCCATCTTCGAAGATGTCGACACTGTGTCGTGTTGAATGCGAGTGGACCGGATGACCTTCGGGTCCTTTCGCCCAATAGTTGGACACCTGAGGTCTGGCCGTGATCCTACACTCGAGAATCGTGTCTCTTCCAGGCACCTGACCCAGGCGACGATTCGGAAGAACAATCTGAGGAGCGACTGAAATCATATTTGATTTATAATTATTATTATTATAAATGTATGATAATTAAATATGCAGAATGAAAAGTTCTATCAGGTTTCCACGTGATTAATGAATCCAAAGTTTTTATATGAGATGGATGGATGGATCCGATTTGACCAGGGTCTGTGACAACAGAGGCAGTTACCCTGGACAGAAATTTGCCTGGCATATTACAGCACTTAATAAGCAATATTCAGACTATGAGAAGATTTGAGAATCGAAGTAGGTTTCCTCCATGTGGTTTGCTGAAACGCGAAAGTGATCTCTGATTATATTGTCTTTAATCAGGGTTACACACAATGGATCCAGAAGCAAGGTAGCTTACGCGTACATGAAAGTCTCTTCTTCAATCTTTTAAATCCGTTGAAGTTTTGGTATGGAATAAGACTTAGTGTTTCTAGTCTAGAGACTAGCGGAGAGCACCAGCTTATTCACGAGCGCTGTTATTAATATTAGTATAATAATACACCATATTAATTATTACGGTAACTTTGAAGCATCGATTTTCGGAGGTTCTATCTAGGTAGTTCGATCTCCAACCCTCCCCCCATGATACACACTAAAACACTTGCATGGATATCAACTTAAAATAACGGTAACGTGGATGCGTTGCTTAGCATCAATTGTAAATTGAAGTCCATTATAGTTAGCAGCACCAGTGAAACTATTCAATAAACTTGGACGTTCATCTAATATTTTCGCAGATGAGTCCGACGCAGTTGCTGATAGTGAAATTATGCAATAACAAAAGTTGTTAGAATTGAACGAATTAATCATCAATAGATTAGACACATACTTACTTACATTCAACATGGACTGTAAAGCTTCGAGTGGCAGGTGCGCGAACACCATTGTCTGCTCTGCATTCATAGGTGTCGCCACAGTTGCGAGAGATATTGCGTATGATCAGCTTCCGGCCAGCGTGCAGCACGACACCTGATTGATCACGCGACACAGAATAATCAACAGCGACATATTAATGGCTTTTTAATTATTTTCATCAATTAAACTTCTATTTTAACGACAATTGCTTCCACAAATCCAACTTCCATTTAACCAAACTTCCATTTCAATAACAATAGGTCGATAGGATGAATAGGTGGAAGAAAGTTTTGAACCTGGACGAACTGCGGTGCAATTGCTGGAGTCCTTCGTCTGAAACCTCTTCCAGGTCACCTGTGGTTTCGGAGTGCCAGTGGCATTGCACTCCAGGCCCAGCGTTTCTCCTTCACCAATCGTCACTACACCAACCGATGATTGATCGGTCATGATCCTCGCTGGAACTGCAACAGACCAATGCAACAACCACCAATGCAGAAACATTACAAGATTCTGTTATATTATAACAGTTATACTTCGTTAAACTAATTTACCGCTTGTAATGACCTCAGCTTCTTTGCACTTCAGAAATTGCTGCAGTGAACATTGGAGGTTTCCTCCAATTGTTCTGACTTCGTTTCAGTGTAAAAAATGTGACATTATTATGTTCAGTAGAACGGATCTAACAGCTATTGTTCTGCCTTCTTTATTAGAATGTTGTGCATTTAAAAAAGTTAATTGTTAGTTTGCTCTAATAATTATTATGCATTATCTGACCAACCGCAGAGATCACTTCAGGCTTGCTTGCCACGATTAACTCCTGCAGTTGCATTTTCTCATGTATAGTACTGTTGTATACACTTAAGGATGCATGCTGCAGGCACAATCCGCTTGTTGCTACTTCACGATTAACTTAGGCCTTACAGTGGATTTCAGATGGATACAGCATAGGTGATGATTTCTACATGATGAGTTTGATGATGATAATGATGATCATCGGTGACCTTTGACACTGAGTGTGACGAGTTTGCCGGAGGTGAGTTGGTTGTTGACGATGCATCGATATTGTCCTGCGTCCGTTGGTTGGACATCTCTGATCTGCAGCGTCCATTCCTTCGCCTGAGGACGAACGACAGAGAATCGATTGTCGACCGTCACTTTCCTGTCGTCCACCGTCAACGGATTCAATCCACGATCCAACCACGAAACCTTTCATCAACCGAAACCAACAATACACACAACATTATTCAATGCCGTTCAATGCTATAGCTAATATGGCTTTTAAATTGCGAATTAATCATTCAACAAGTAAGTAATGGAACGCGGTGGTGTAGCAGTAAGTACGAACTGAGTGCAGGCTTATAATTGTACATGTTGGTGCTGAAGCAGCTGAACCATTACAGAGCGTGGAATTCAGGGCATGTGATGATGTGAAGGCTAATATTATTGTTATCCATTACACAATAAATTATAGGCTAATCATTTCATAATAAATTTAAATACAATTAACAATCATCAATAATTATTATTGTAGCTGTTGCGAACTTGCTGTTGAAACCTTTAGAGAAAGGTTGTAGCTACTCTTTCATTCTACTCCTAACCATACGGAAAATAGATTACCCTCAGGAAAGAAGAGGCGAAGGTGTTATGACTATATCTTAGATGACAGATGACGTGTTAAAACATGAAACCAGTCTTCGTATAGCACAGTCTAAATAATATATACTGTTTTAAAGTTCAGGCTCTGGAATTTATGCAAGTTTAATGAAGTCCAATGCTTTAAACGCTTCGCTGTTTTTACGCTTAACACACGAATTCACAGAAATGCATCATGGTATCATGAGCGATAAAACGACATAAGGGGTCACTGACGAACAAGAAATGGTGCAACATCAGCAACCAGCGACTAAAAGTCAGCTAAACAACCGGTCGTCGATATATTAGAGACGCATAGGCCTAATTGAATTGTGAGTGTTCAAGTGTCGGCCGTCGGCGGCATTAGAGCAGGCAGCAGCACTTCTATGTCGACCCCATCGGTCAAATGATGCGACACTAATCGAATGAGGAGCGTTGTTGTTGTCATCGCAGCACGTCAACACGTACATACATACATACATACATGTATATACATACATAAATACATACATACATACATACATGCATGCATGCATACATACATACATACATACATACATACATACATACATACATACATACATACATACATACATACATACATACATACATACATACATACATACATACATACATACATACATACATACATACATGCATGCATACATACATACATACATACATACATCCATACTGTAACATATATACATACATACATACATACATACATACATACATACATACATACATACATACATACATACATCCATACTGTAACATATATACATACATACATACATACATACATACATACATACATACATACATACATACATACATACATACATACATACATACATACATACATACATACATACATACATACATACATACATACATACATACATACATACATACATACATACATACATACATACATACATGCATGCATACATACATACATACATACATACATCCATACTGTAACATATATACATACATACATACATACATACATACATACATACATACATACATACATACATACATACATATATACATACATACATACAACATACATACATACATACATTAGGGTGTTTTTAAGGTACATGTGAAATTTTCAAATAAAAGATGAAATAACGACCAAGTGAAATTATCGTGCCAAATCATATGTAAACTGAATGTCTGAAATTATACCTCGATAGCTGAACATTTAGGACTTGCGCAAGAGGACTGAAGTCAGGGACTCGGTTGCATTGCAAGCCTTAAAATCTACCATTTCAATACATGTGAGCTGCATGCTATAAACCCTTCTCAGTGACTAGTTCCCAACAAATAAACATCCATGATACTGATACGATGTTCTTTTTGTCACTGGTCATGTGTTGTAAATGGCTGGAAGTGGTGCCTTTCATTTGCGTATCATAAGGCAGGCGCAATGTAAAATTGATTACAAAAAGCTGAGATTTAGTTGGTAGGCAGTACTGATTATCACTTCGGCTATGCGAAGCTGTCTTCACAAAGGAGAGGTTCCCATGCAAGGTATACTGCTCAATTTACGCATACACCAAGGAATCAGAGTCTGGATGACAACTTATAAGAGACAGTAGCAATTGTACGTTTCAATTTGGGAGAGATGATCTTGCAGCCCTGACAACAGAGATTCTTCTGAGCCACAGGTTCCCCTTACTCTTCACTTGAATGACAAGATCATCCAATCAGTGACAGCTACTGTCATGTCAGATTCTTGTTGGCTGAGATCTGAAGCTGGGGATTGGAAGACAAAGTCCTGGCCATGTGCTTTGACACAGTGGCGAGTAGGACGAGTTGCAAGGACGGCATATGCATGAAGCTGGAAGCGAATTGAGGAAGGACCTCTTGAACCTTGCCATCGATACCATGCTTCTGAAATTGTTCTGGAAAAGTGGTTCACCGTTTGGTTCTGCAAAGACTCCAGTATTGGAAGCCTTTAGTCAAGAGATATTAAAGCTAATAGTCATTTTCCAAAGATGAATTCCACCAAAGGGAATAAAGTTCAGGTAACCAGGTGCATTTTCACCGAGGGTGTTGGTTGTTGGATGTCATATGCGATTTACATGATTGAGCTGTGGCTTTTCAGTTATCAATTTTCCATTCAGCAACGTCAAAGCACAGAGAGGATAATCTCGACCATCCTACAGTGAAAAGGTATGGAATCATTTACTTGAAGTTTCACTCTCTGTGTCAGCAACTTAGTCTCACGTGAAGTACTGTTTCACCTGTATATCTGATACAATGAAACCCAAAGGGGAATCCATACTTACCACACCAAAGAAGTCTTACATGTTGCCCTGACAGTATTTTCCCGACACTTTTGATATTTGTCAGAGACCCAGGTTGACCACAGCTATTTAACGAGTCATAGACTACAGCATGCAAAACGAATTTCCTGATCTGGGATCTGTTCTCATGAGAGGCTTCCTACTGCACCTAAGCCACCACCAAAATATTCATGATCCTCGGATTGGGCTACTCTCTTCGGGATTGAGACTCGCAACAATCATTATGGTAGTCAGAACAATAACACAGTGAGCCAAAATTGGGTCATCATATCTGACCGGACCTAAGGGTGATCTGGCTCTTGTGCAGTCACTAAGGGTGATCTGACTCTTGTGCAGTCCTTCAATGAAGTCTGGTCAGAAATAAGGGAGAGAAACAATTTGTTCTGCAATGGTCAAGTAAAGCCATGTTTTTTCAAATGTACTAAGAGGAATAACCTATGACAAAAACTCAGCAGATTTGGTTTGGCACTTCCAAGCAGCTCCAAATACTTGACCACTCGGTACTCTCTCAAACTTTTCCTCGCTTTAAATTTTCGTCTAGTGTTCGAGACCTAGGCGTCACTCTAGATAGTTCTCTAACCTTTGCCGAACACATAGCCAAGCTTACTTGCTCTGCCTACTTCCAGATAAGGCGTCTGAGTGCTATTCGCAAAGCTGTTTCATCTTCAACCTTTGCGTCTATTGTTGACGCCTTCGTCTGTTCTTGAATTGACTATTGCAATTCTGTCCTGTTGGCATCCCTACGGTTCGGCTAGCTTCCCTACAGTCCGTACTCAATGCTGCTGTTATAGGCTCATTTCCCGTCTTCCTCGATTCTCACATATTTATACACTCATGGCTGAACAACTTCACTGGCTTCCACTCTCAGCTCGTATACAATTCAAAGTTCTTGTTTTGGTCCTCATGTCTCAACTGGGTGTTGCTCCGAAGTATCTTTGTGATCTTATACTTCGCCCCATTTTGGCCACTTCGCTGCGTCCTCTTAGGTTCTCTGATCTTTGTTACTCGCTTCAGGACCGCTATGGTTCAATCCAAATCAATTGCCAGCATGGAATGGTCTTCCCCATCCGTTCGCTTTGCCATCCTCTCTAGCAGTCTTTCGTCATCTTCTCTTATCTAAAAACCTGCCTTTTCTCTCGGAGTTGCACGCACTGGGAGCGCGTCTGAAACTCTCTTGTTGCAAGAAGCGCTTTACAAATGGTCAGATACAATGCAATACAATGCTAACTTATAGTACTTCTTTGGATTTTGCCTTATATCAGATGTTTACGTGTTGAAATTTGCTTGGACCTGTGAAAATTACAATGTGTCACAATGTCGCCGAAATTGCTATTCTTCCGGTGCTTTGCGCAAGTCCTAAATCTATTTGGATTTTCTTATAATTTGGCAGATAACTATATTTCAGAAGGTGGAACACAAAAACATATTGGTCGATATTGGCGTCGACATTTTAATTTTTAGACACACCCTAACATACATACATACATACATACATACATACATACATACATACATACATACATACATACATACATACATACATACATACATACATACATACATACATACATACATACATACATACATACATACATACAATCATACATACATACATACATACATACATACATACATACATACATACATACATACATAGTTACATACATACATACATATATATATATATATATTTACGGAGGAGGTGGCGGTCAGTGACTGCCAGACCGACGACGACTCTATGTCGACCAAACATAGTCTAATGATTTTCTGTTGCAACGAATCCAGATCACAAACACATAATTCTATCATTGTGTTGGTCGGAAAAATTTTCACAGAGGTGCGATGAGCGCAGCGTTTATCTTCTCTAAATTCTTTTAAATTCTCTATTATGAATGAATGTTTTGCGCTTATAGATACAGTATATAACGAGAATTTCTTTTATAGAATCTTCACACGATAATCTTGGTATCAAAAGTCTTTGTTAATATTATTATTATCTCATCTCTAGTCTTAATACTTGTAGGCCTACCTTCCTTTTTAATAAGTTCACTGGTAATTAGCAGGCCTATTAGAATAGAAATCATTTCTACGCCTGCGGTGTGCATAAGGTTTTGTCCCGAAAACGTTTGGCTACCAACTGTTGTGATTGCTTGAATCAGTCGATAAATTAACAAAAGCAGATTTATAATCGAATGAGAGAGTAAAAGAATAAACGATTAAACGATTAATTATCGAAATCGTCCATTGATTGATCAAAAGCAGAAAGATAATGGCAAAATGCAGTAGGCCTAAAGCCTTTATAGGCCTAATGTAACGGGCTTTTGCCGCCGACAAAAGAGCCTCTCTATAAAGATAACTACATAGCCTACTGTAAAGTCGCTGCAGGCTTAAGAGCGTAGTAGGCCTATTTATTGATTCTACTCTAAGAACCGATTCATATAGATCACAGGCCTAGACGGAGAAATATAGAATATTTTGCTTTTGTTAATTACTTATTATCAATCGCAATTTTTAAACAGTTGACTGATGAAATGTTGTGATGAGATCTGAACAAAAAGACTTCGTAAAAACTTATTTTTTTTGTAAAGTCAAGTAAAATTTGTTTGTCCTAAACCAGATTGATCTTATTTTCAATTTTCAAGTTGCTTAAAATAGCAGAATTATCAGAAAACTGTTTATTACCATCGATTAACATTAAGAATATCATTTGAAATGACTGCAATCGAAGGCAAATCCTTTACACATCAGCTTACGTCTAATCCTAGAACGATACCAGTTCCGATAAAATAGCCTAAAAGGTTGAAGCACTCAGCATCGAATGGTGTCTAAGTCGGACTGATGACCTTTGTAAATTATAAGCTGCACTCCATCACTTAGGCTATAATAACTATGACAGTCATTCCTATAACCGTCTAACGTCACAGCGCTTAAAGTTTCCCAACTATACTTCTTATAGAAGTTATAGGCCAATTATTAACTGAATGCCAAGGCAGTTAGATATCACCATTTTCGAACCATAGGTCTATTCAGGCAATAAGCAAAACAAACCAACTTCAAATACGGGAAATAAATATTATATTATATTTCATTTGCCTCATATTGCTTTGAATCCATAAATTTTATTAATGCATTTTTATCCAGTAGACCCTGCTTAGTTGCATTGTATTGGAGTAGGCCTATTATAGGCCTATCTAGTATTAGCAATTTATGCTTAACGACACTGTGTGATAACAAAGACTGTTAGCGTCGCCCTCCTTCTTCATCCAGGCTTGGGACTGGCACCACCAGGAATGCGAGTGGTAGCAGAGTTAAATACGTGC